>QKQZ01001574.1:3511-49265 GCA_003595255.1 Solenopsis fugax | reverse complement strand
AACAACTATATATTTAGTAACTATCACTATAAAATTCATTTGATCACTATTCAACCAAACTTGGGTTGATTTTACTAAACATTTCTCTCAGTGTAACTTAATAATTCTTTTTACAAGCGATTTCATTATTTTATTACAAACCAATTCTATCATTACAATTAAAGTAGGAAGAGTATAATTATATATAATTATAATAGTTGTGAATAAAGAATTAATTTTGAGTATACGATTAACGATCACAAAAATACTTGAAACTGCATCGAACGCGAAACACACGAGACTCATCGTTGCGTCGCAAGTTTAAGAGCTTGCCGGCAATCTTCTCGAGCGGTCCCCAGATAATACCCCTCGTTCGCTTTCAAGTGAATTGTCAAACGATTCTCTATTGTCGAGGACAACCTGTTCGCGTCGTCGCGTCGCGGCGTTGCCCACACTCTCGTACGCAAGCCGTGGTGAAATTACCTACGGCGGCTTTTGTTTCGACACCACTCTGGGCGCGCATCGTCGCATCCCCCGTTCCGTCTCTTCAAGTTTCGTTGTCTCCGACGTCAACCCCCACACATCCGTCAGCCGTCGCCGCCGCCACCGCCTTCCTTTTCCGCGCCGCTAAACGACCGAGTTAGCTCCGGCAAAGCCGCACAAAAAGCTCGGTCACAATCAACGCTCGGCGCAGGCAGGAGAGCAAAGGAAGAAAAAGGAAATAGGACGCGCAGTTTAGGCGTCGGGGGCCGAGAGAAAGAAGTAGGCGGTTCCAGCGAGCGAAAGCAGCCGCCGAGATAAGCGCGAGGGCATACCTGGTTAACTTTTCCTCTAGTCTCACCGTGACTCTCAAGCTTCGACGGGGAAAATATAGACATTGAGGTGGTTGCACAAGAAGCGCGATGTAAGTAGGGGAGGGTAGGGTAGGGTACGCAGACCGAGAGAGGAAGAGAGCGAGAGATTGACTCTTACGTGACGGGAACGAGTGAGACGAGAAGACGCGGCTGGATAAGAAGAAGCTTGTTACACCAACGTGGAAACCGCAGATGCATACTGATCGCGCGTCTCGGCTACCGGCAACGCGTAGTTCCTCGCCTCCTTTCCCGTTCGTTTTCCTTCCCTTCTTACCACGCTCTCTCGACGAGAAAGGTAACAACCTAGCGGAGGCGAGATGGACTTTTTCAGTCTCGTCCACGGATGAAAACGCGGGCGGATGTATGTGAGCCGCTGATGTAACGGCTTAATGAGAAAGATCTACATCAAACTGTGATGAAGAAACAACCCCTGGTAGACGCGCCTAATTACGCAATTCGGTAAGCTCCAACGACTTCCGTCTATAAAAAAGGAATATATATTTCAGGGCTGTTAGTAACGCAATTTTGCAAACTTGAAGTTTACAAAAGTTGCTTTATTCGGAACTTTTATCCCAGCAAAACATTTTTCATTCATAATTATATTTAATTATATAAAGTTATGTAAAAATGTATATAATTATGTATAATCCATTATATAATTATATATAATTTTACACAATGCTGTATAATTTTTACATAAATCCCTCATTTTGTGAGAGAAAGAATATCTTAAAATTAAAAAATTTTACTTAATGCAAAGAATTATTTACTCACTAGGTATCACTAGCTTATTTACTTGCAGTCAAGTTAAAAATTTCTTAAATTTAATTGAAATATTTATGTAAATAAAATTTCTTCTGGCAGTTCTAGAAATTTAATGTTAGATTATTTTTATATTCAAGATAACCAAATTTTTTAATCTAAGAAATCAATTTAATTAAGTTTAATAATATTAGCTTATTTGTAAAATCATTATTTAAATGTAAAAAATGTAATAATTAAAATATGAGAGATATGAGATGCAATGTAAGATTTATTACAATGATTAGCATCCCTCCTTAATCAAACAATTGACAAAGTTTGTAAGCTATCCTTGAATGTGTAGGAATATAATGAACAGCTATTAATTACTAATTGTCACTTAACACGGGGATTAATGAGAAAGGGAAGGAAGAACCCAGGTATCAAGATTTCGGTCCCATGTCTCATATTTCTCCTAACTCTTCTCCAATCCGCTTGGCCAGTGAATCACTGAATCCCACTGCTCCATGGTGGATAACCTTTACTCTTAGTGCCGTAAATCAGGCTATCTCGCACTCGAAGGGTTTTATTATTTTATTTGGCAACCGTGTAGTCATACTGGGAAGGTAAGTTCCCGTGGCGACTGCAGCGGTCAGAAATATGGCTAGAACGACAGTGGTCTGGCTGGAACTTTTTTGGGAAAAATCTGCAGTGGCGAGCCGCAAGAACTAACACATGTTTTACTAATCGCGAATGTCTACTGTGTCGTGAAATATTATCTGCTTGTTAAATTGTTTCAAGATTTTTAAATAAATTTGTAATTAGTTAAATATTACAATACATAGTTATTTGGGATTAACAAATAATTGTTAAAATGTGAGAAACAATTGGCCAGAAATATTACAATAGCACAGTTATTAATTTGGGATAAACAAATGTTTGTTAAAATGTGAGGAACAATTGACCAGAATAATTCTTAAAAATCCTTTTTGTGCTGCAATATATGGCTATACGCAGCCTACCATTGCGGACACACGAATTGAATTGTACTCTATAATCATAAATTATATCCATTGCTCGCTGCTAAACTGTCAATACCAGGCCGATTACAAATAACCAATTTACAGCGATCGCTGCAAACAGCTTGGTGTATTATGAGTCATTACGAGACATGCTACGGACAACGTGAATTTTCTCTTTATCACATAAAATACAGATGTTCATTATAAAGCACTAATTCGTCACAGCCAATTAATTGTGATTTTCAGTTCCATAATGCTCAATGAATTAATGACAATTGAAACTCGCCAACAGAACTTATAACACAATATGTTACATACAATAATATTTATATTAACAGTTACAAATAAAAGAATTACGTTGGAATAAAACAACCGGAAATGATAAAACACATTTAAAGGGGTTTAATTAAATCCGTGTATGTACGTAATTCGTGTGTGTGCGTATATATATTTATAATGTTTGTAAAAAATTAAATTTAGAAGAGATATATAAAATATCATAAAATAAATGGGCGGAAATATCGTGTGTGCCAATTTTTTTAGATTCTCGTCATGTGGAAAACAAAAAGAAAACAATGCATCGAAACGTGCGGCAGAAGCTGTTATATTTGCTGACAGCAAAGTAAACATTGCCAACCCAACTATTGTTGCAAATATGATTATATGTATTGTAATTTTTTCCCGTCAGAAAAGCGATGCATCAAATACAGCTTTTGATTTATATTTTCTCTCTCCCTTCTCTCTCTCTCTTTCTCTATCATATCTATACACGCAATATAAAATTGAAAAACTATCGATTTGAAATTGAAGGTATTGTCTATCGTGATGTTTATAAAATATACGCAAAATATGATACTGTACAAAAAGTTTCACTATACTTTTCCTTTCTTTTTAATTTCTTACTACATAGGGATAAGATGGTTATTTTAAGGTTTAGCGATTTTTTCTAATTTTAAATATTGATCTAGTTTTTTTATTCACTAAAACCATCTGTAAAAATTAAAAATATATTAAATACATTATTTAAAATTTAGATTTTTTTAAAAACGTGTCCAACAATTTTATCATCTCGCCATGTACGCGGGTAATATAATTTTTAACGCAATTTATTTATTTATTTAAAATGTTACGATGTAAAAATAAAAAAATATTATTTATTGTGTACGTATTTAATTATATTACAGTGATTTTATTAAAAAAATGATATTTACTATTATTACGTCATAAACAAAAAATTACACATGGGTGCATCCAAAAATCACATTTCTTATTATATTATTTACTTTTATGGACATTAAAATCAAACTGTAAGAGATTCTTTTTTATTACGTATTATATAAAGTCTTTAATGAGTCGAGCATCTGTTATTTGTTATTAGCTTAGAAAAATTAGCAATTCATTATTTTATCCCTTTTTCCTATATGAAAGAGAAGGGCTAAAGAATTCTCAATTCACGACGCCCAAATTTAGTCCTCTAAAAATTTAAGATTCTTAAAATCTTTGCAAGATAGAGGATTCTACGATACATATTATCGAGGATGGTGTAAGATTATCGAATCTTGCCACAAATATCGACAGATCTTTCGCAGTAAGATAATAACTTCTAAACACATGTCGATGAAAATAATTCACAACAGGCTGCGATAAATTATTCACGTTAGAATCCTGATCAAGATAAGTTAAAGGTTGTGGACATTCTTAGATTTAAACAAATCGGATCGCAGTCTGGTAGTCGGTGGCAAGCTGGATAAGAACCATAACCGTTTCTCTTCTCGTTATCCGGCTGCGCAAGAGTGGCGCGCTTGCACGCGGAAGATTGGTTAAGCCAGCGACTTCATAAAGAAATTTCTATTTGCCAAACAGGCCGGCAGAAAGGAAGAAATCCGCGTCCGTGGAATCCTGCGACATAAAGCAAGATTTGTTTCAGAATCGCGCTCCGACTAGTATTTATTTCAATTACGTCAGGCTAAAAGGAAGACATCTATCTTCATAACGAGAATTTTTCGGAACGAGATTCCGTAAATAGACGCTTACTTAAAAGGATCTACTCGAAGGCGAAATTTACGATGAGTGAAAATACATGTGGCGCGAGAAATATTCATTCGCACATTTCACGCTTATGACTATCATTAAAACGCTAAGTAAGCCAATTCAGGTGAATTACGCATCCCCTCTTTTATGTTTTAATGAAGACACTCGGTAAACATCAGTAGACTGATCTTTAAAACACCATCATTAATCACAACGGTATTAGCAATGACAAAGAAGAATTTGGCCGCAAAGTTAATTGTCATCTGCTATTCCAGCTATTCGGATTCCTCACCTGCAACATTTCCGATTTAACTGATAGGAAAGGTGAAGATCTGGCACTAGACAGCAAGTGGTTTGACGACGCATTTTCATTTCGCTTTAAATGCTAATGAACAGATCGATCGTGACCGAATGAGACCGGACCGGGGATGAGTCGGACTCGTCGTTCGTCGCGAAGTTAAATACACGTTTCAAGAAAAAGACGAGCCGCGAGCCGGACAGTCCTCTTCGAACTAATTCCGTAGCGCGATTATCCGGATCGGAGTTGGATCGTTAGGATTAGAAGGCATCAAAGTTTCGTCTTCCTTGCCGAACGCGCAACGGGAGTTTACGAGGACCAACGAATGTCTAACGGCTAACCAACGATCCATCCAACCCCGGGCAAGACTTAAATCTGGCACACTGGACACTTGGCCGGTGTACGCTACTGCCAGTTTCTTCATTATTCACGCGAGATTGCCAATTTCCAGGACGTCAGGATACTCAGCCGATGAAGCAATCCGTTCAGTCTCGTGCGGTCGCTTGTATCGGCCGAATGCAACAAATTACTTTGTCATATGCAGTGTAGCGTCATCGTGTACACATTTATGGGCTTTTTTTGGAAACATAAATTCATTCATATTTATGAAAGTGGTATTCGTGAAAATTTGTAAAAACTATTTAAATTTTATTTCTAACGCAATATTTCCATATTTTATTCTAAATATTTAATCATTGGAAAATTGTCACATACAAATGTGGAATCTTTTTGATAATAGCATGATTAAATATTTAGAATAAAATATGGAAATGATATAATCCGAAATAAATAAATTGAAATAAATTGAAAATGAATAAATGAAAAATATAAATAAAATCAAGGTTTATTTTTACCTAAGAAATATGTATCTATCGATGTTATTTATATTATAGGTAAAAGTTGTTCGTTCGGGCGACATACTGCAGTGGGAAAATTTTTTAAACACTTAATCGTTATTAATTTTAATTAGCTATTATGAGAAATTTCTATGCTTAATGTAGCATAGAATCAGATTATCTGAATAGCACAAAGGCAATAATATCTCAAATCTCATTATCACGTAACGCGTGATGTAGTTTAAATAATGTTCTGTCGAGTGACATCGACAGAATGAATTTCACCGGTTATTATGCACGCAAAGAATATGAAGCTTCAAATTGAACCTTAATGTGCATTCAAGTTAAACGCTATTAAGCAAAGCCACGCTGCCATTCCTGTCCGTTGGTTGAACTCGGGCTAATTAAAAGCACGCTCCAATTAGCTCCGGATAACTAGAGTGTATTCACGGTGCAACAACTATCGCAACTTCCATCCAACTAAGAGATTTCTGATAATACGCGTGAGCTTGTTCGCCTCATTTTCGTCCCGACGTGGCATAATAAGGCGTAAGCGCTTTGATAGGAAACACAGTCAACCGTATTCAATTTTAATTAAATTAAACAAATTTCCAATAAACGAATAACATCAGATTAACCTGACAGGATCACTGAAAAAATTAATTTTTTCTTCTGCTTTGAAAGTACGTGAAATGTTCGTTATAATTAGCTGTAATCTCTATCAAATTACGCACAATAGTTTTTATTAGAAAGAGACTTAAAAAGAGCAACTCTCATCTCTTCTTCAAATCCCTAAAAATAGCATTGAAAATGCGGATAATCTACTTTCCTACCTTAATGAAAAAATACATGGAAAAATTCCGTCACAATTCCATCTTTTTATAAATCGAATCAAATAGGGATTTTATCCTTTCGCGATTGGAATCTCGTACCGCGCATCGCGTGAGTAAAATTCTGTTAAACGATAATCACAATAATCCACTCAACTTCGCTCAAAGAGGGTGAAATTAAATGCGTATGCCGCGCTATGGAGAAAAGAATTAAATATACAGCAACGCGAGGCGATCGACGCTCGGCGGATGTTCCGGGCGATCCCTTTTTCGATGAGGAAAAAACGCTTTATTGGATTGTCAGATCTCATGAGGGGTTCTACGATAAAATGTTTTGATATCGGCAGGAACCGCCGCAATCGATACAATCGACGTGTACGGTTATGTGCACCGCCGGTTACCTCGATCACTGAAGCAGCAGGAAAAAAAAGTGATAACCGCGTCGTCTATCGCCGGCCATTAATTTTTCCCAGTTTCCGAATTCACTCGGCGAACGCGTTGGACGCAATTTTTTCGCGAAGCGGGTACGCACACACACATACACGCACGCACGCATCTGCAGAATGCAATTGCATTGCGACATATATTCCGTGACTGTCCGCATTTCGACTATATACAAACTGCAGCTGCAAGACATTTCGCGAGGCTCACTTTAATAATACGGCGATGTCAGTGTAAAATGTAGACAGGGAGATAATTAAGGAAAATATATTTAAATAATAGACAGGTTAAAGAACTAAAATTGGAACACCGCTTGCTTTTGCAAAGCAATGTAAATTATTCAGGCCAGAGCAAAAACAAGATGTGGGTTTAAAATTATTTATTTCTATATCAATATTAGATAAGACGAAACGTTTCGACGTAACTTAGTCTTTATCAGCCACGTGCGTCTCGATAAATTAATTAAAGAAATCCTGAGGCCCCGAGTATATATTTAGAGAAGAAGCTGTAATAAAGCTAACAAAGTTTACGCATAAGATTAACGCATTATAATATAAATAAATAATGTAATAAATTTAGAATCTAACGGAGTTAAATATATTCAATTTTATATAAAAATATATAAAAAAAGTGTATGATACGTCGATTGGTAAAAATGTGTAACTGATTCATCGCTGCCTTTCGAGAATGTATCAAATCTAGAGTTCGAAACCACTTTTTTTAGCTTCTGCCGAAACCAAAACCAAATATTTGATCGGTCTTTGGTTTCGGCCGAAACCGAAACTTTCATGGAAAATATGAAAATCCTAGAAAAATCCTAGAAAGGGATATATGTACAGGCACATGCATAAGAAATATGCTATATATGTATATATTTCTTCTTTAAAAATATAGATTAATTATTATCAGTCATCGTTGCAACTTCAGTTTCGATTACGTGGCCAAAACTTCCTTTCAGTTTCGGCCAAAACCGAAACTTAGCTAAAACTGGCCGAAATCGAAACCGAAACCGAATATTCGGCCGGACTCTAATTAAATCCAATGAAATGTATACAGTGTTAACAAAATTTAATGAATAAAATTTCTAATGGAAAGAAATATATTCTTGTTTTAAATTATATCATATTATTAAATTAATATTATTAAGATAAAATTCTTTATGTGTCATAAGACACCGATGCGGAAAAATTCTGTGAATATAAATGATAATGATAAAGAAATCAATAAATAATAATAATTTGATTAATATTAGTAAATCAATATTATTTATCAGAATTAATTACTAAATATTTAGAAATTATTTTTTATTTTTTATCGGTATCTTAGTATCGTCAAGTTGTTCATTTAAGGCTAATTAGGCGCCATCAAATTATGACAAATTAGACAAAATTGCACGTTTCATCTTTACCTACTGAATATAAAATTTTACGATAGTGGAATCGTTTATCTCATGGTTATTGCGCCGACAGACTTCTGGTATTCCCGTGTTGGTTTATGAGTTTCCGCTCCGTCAATACTGTTTGGCTTCGGCAATGAATAGAGCCAGTCACGTGCCATCGATTAAAACTCGTCGTTTCCGACCCTACGTGCGATTTCATTATTTCTGCCAATAGCAATTTCAAAATATTCGCACATGTACCATTTCGCCGTATACCGTTGTTATTCTGTTTGCGCGTCATTGCGCTTTGGACTATGTTGTCCGACCGAGTGCGACGACTGGGAAAATGTACGTGTACAAATTGGCATAGACGTGCGCAATTTCAATGTACTTGCCTGCATTTTGTACGATCGTCACGATACGGCGGAATACAAATTCAATAATGGGACATTTTATGGGCCCGGTTTGATTAAAGTCACGATAAAAATGGACTGGCATTTTTTAGTTAACGTCAAGTACAGATGTCTTAAAGAAACTAGCTTTTTAAGTAAAGATGTTCGGTACGATATAGAAAAAAAATTCTCTTCATATTTTGTAAACTCCAAATTTATACACATTGATGCAAAATTACGATGTCACGTCCTTTATTTTGGATGCAGCAACCGCGAACTTTTATCGATCTCTTGCGCATCGTTGCGTCGCGCCGGCCGATCAGCGAATGAGTGCACCGATCGGAAAAATTCGGAAATTTACTCGCTCGTACATAACGATCATTTCATTGACGCATTATTCCACGCACACCCATCACTCCGTCGTGGTGTATGCAACACGACGACATGCCGCGCTGTGGCTTTACAAGTCAATACCGTACATCGCATATTATTTCGATAAACAAAAACCTATACGTGTGCTGAATTGTATTACAACAAGGATGTGATTTGATTGTCTCATATAATTTATTCGTTACTACATCCAAATCATAGATCGAAATTTTCCTGCGGTACGAGGCCCGCGATAACAAATGAAGTTGCATAGAACACGGGCGTTAATTGATTGATACGCATGATTTCAGTTGCCTGTGAAACCATCAGCTCGTACCCGCATTGATACCTACCGAAATTGATATCATCCAACGTGAACACTGACACGTGTAACACACATTATTATCACATCATTATCTTCGCTGATAAAAGCGTCTCAACACTTCGACGCGTACGCGTTTCGATAGAACTTCTCTCATTAATTGTTAATTACCGAAATATATACATAATATTATTAACTGATCATTACTCTTTATGAGGAGATCAACATTAATCATATAGCTTGCTTGCTTACATTTTTCAGGTTAATTATTGACATGTAATATGATTTTGCTTTTATCAAGATTAATTAAAATCAACGAAAAAGTTTGTTTCTTCATTATTTCACACAAGTGGATATTTGCTATTTTAAATATATTTACATTATATTCAATAATTAAGATTAGACCGTGATATACATGACGTAATTAAAATTGAGAAAAAAACGGTCAATATGAACTTAATGCTCAATGCTTAATGTTTTATTATATGATTTTATATGCATTTTCTAGTTCTTTAAACTACGCGCCGTTACTTTTTGATAAAATAGTATAACAGGTAATACGGATTTTTTAAAATTAACATTGCTCTGATATAAGTATATTTTAAGACTTTTTAATTTATGCAAAACTCTTAAGAAATGTTAATTATAAAATGAGGCTTATAATATGAAATTCAAGTTAAATTTCAAAAACGGTAACAAATAATATAATAAATAAAGTTTACACTTAATTTATGTAAGCTGATCAAGATACAATTACATTGTTTTTATCTTTACTGTGCCATATAAAATAAAATAACATTGCATATGGATAATAAAAAATATAAAATTAAATCTTAAATCATTAAATTATTATGTAAAATAAACATTATTATCCAAAATAAATATTATTCACAACAAGAACATTTATATTTTTGTACTTTATAACTAATTTTAAAAAAATGACAGTTTATAAATAAAATAAAAATCACATTGTACATCAGTATATCTGTAAAATAAATATGCTATTTTATTCCTAATAAATTCTTGAATTATTTAAGCACAATGTTCTGCAAAATTATAAAATATCTCACAGGAAGGAACTATATCACGTAAAATATTCTGTTATATAGAAATATATAATCCCCATGTATTTTATTAGTTAAAAATATAAAAACTAAATATTATAGAACATTAAAATAAATTAATCTATTGTGAATAAGGGTATTTAAAATATTTATATTCCAGTATTAAATATTTAAATGATAGAAAGAAAAAAATGTTGCTTTCAAATCTATAACTCTCAGAAGAAATTTCGGATCACAAATCAATTGCTTGCCTATTTTACTAGAGCTAATGCTAGAGCTATTTCTAGAGGAAGTTTAGGAATTTCTCATTTCACGATGTAACGAATCAATTGTTTCTCCGGCAAATCTAATTTCTATTCTATTATAACGACGTATTCTTACTTCTCGCAAGAAAAAAGGAGCGACAACATGACTGCCCACAGTTAGCCTGTAAGCTATTCTGGACAGATTTCAAGTTCGTCGAGACGAGATTTGCGTCTACAAATAGTTCGCCGGAACTTTATTGTTTGTCCGAGGTAGAGGTGAGACAAGCAGGATATGCTCACACCCACCTGAGTCATACTCGCTTCATCCCCCTGTCGCTCTCGCACATTTGCGTATTCTACCGCATAAATTACGTTAGCGCCAGTTCATCAACTTTCGCGCGAATGAACAAACTTTCCGACGGATTCTCACCCTAGATTATTACTGGCCCGCGCGCCACGCGAAGGTTTTAGCGTAATTGTAAAACCGCAACGCGTTTAACATCGATAATTTGTAAACTAATATCAAACGAAATTACACGCGTAATTTTTTCCGCACTCATCCCATCGTAATAAACCGGCTCACGAAGTTATCGTAAATTTTTCATGTAATTATCGAGCTTTGATATTCCATGATTAATAGGAGTAATAGGATCGGTTGTTTACGTATAATGGTATAAGAACATTAAGGCTATAACATTTTCGAATTGATAGCGCCTTATTAAAATTCTCATCAAACTTTCCGTGAAGGTAATTATAAGCGTTCTAAAATTCCATTTTCGAAAATAATTTCCGTACATATTATAATTCTATCCACATCTTTTGACGGAGGCTTTAAAGAAGCTCACTGCCATTAGTCAAATGTAATCTCGGCGTAACATAAATAAAAATGTAACCTTTCAGTTTCCTATCAGATTCCTAATTCTCTAAGGATGCAACACGAAAAGCTTTATCATGTCAGATCGGAAAGCTCTTCCCGATGTCAGAAAAATCGCAGATGTACTTGCGTCCGGTCACAATGTCATTTTCTTCACTTGTGCTGAAATAATGCTCGTAAATAAATTATAAGGAGTGCATTTTATTTCCTAAAGAAAAATTTTATCCCAGAGACTTAGAAAATTGTCGTCCTAGAATCAAAATATTACCGGAACTCTTTCGTTTCTCCTTTCATCGCTACGAGCGTGAGAACAATCGTCAGAATTTTTGAGAAGCTATTCAAAACTTCAAAAGAAAATGCCAGGGAAAATCTGAGGAAAATCTTTTTCGAGAAAATCTGAAGCGAGAGCATTGAAGTCGATTAAAATCACTTGGAAAAGTTGATTAGTCGCGCTAAATTCACGCGTCGTCAACGGAAACGCAATATTGGATAAACGCACGGGAAGGTGCGGGGACCGTCGCACTTTAGCCCGGGGCAAACAGTAAAGCTCCACAAACTACTCGTAGCAGAAAGGGCGAACGTATAGCGGGAGCGCTGGAGAGGCGCGCAAGACTAAGCGCGGGCGCCGGTCGTTTCCTGGATACTTCCGCGTGTTTGTCCGCCTCAAATACGTGCCTTCCAGGACGCGCGACGTGAAGAAGGTACAGGGAAAGGGAAGGAAATGAAGACGAGAAGCGGTCGCGGGCGGAATGATCGCGCCGTGCTTAGCATCGTCTCACGACTCTGAAATACGAGCGAAATCAATTTACGACGTGACTGCCTCGCATCGATCGCCGCCACCAGAAGCCTCCACTAAAAACATCCTGGAAGCTAATAGTCCGTTCCGCATCGTCCGGATTGTGCGGCTGAAATTTTTACGATTCGGTATCATTAGCGATTCTTTGACGATTACAAACCGGTGACTGATTAATGTGTCAATAGCGCTTGATTACTCGAATAGCCTTTTGTAAATTAGATTTCATAATCACCATTACGAGGTTTAATTAATGGTTTATAGTAATCTTCATCGAAGCCAATGTTTTCGTTCGCTTGTTTGTAAATTTTTATTATCATCATTTGTCTTTATTATTACTCCTGCATTATAATATAATGCATAATAAAATACATTTGCTGATGATTGATGACATTAATTTCGTATGCAACGAAAAGTACTCAATATCAGTATCCCAATTCTATCGATAGATTTCACTAATAATTTTTATATGAGGAAAAAGCAAACGCGGATATTGAGTGCAAAAATTAATAAGCGTAAGAGATTTTATCGTATTACTGTGGTAAATATTTAATGCACAAAAAGCATGTGAATTAAAATACTGTGTTAATTATTACGGCGAGTTACCTGGTTTACAGAGTTTTTAATATACAAGAAATTTAAAAGCATGTATATGCTTTCAGATTTTTTGCTGCTATAAATGCTCTTTAACAATTTTTGCAGCTGCAGCCAAAAGAAAAAAAAAAGAAAAGGAAAGAAAAAGAATTCACAGTAAACGTCATCAGCGAACTTTCGACGGATCAGGAATAAACGTGTGAATGAAATTAATTCACGCAACGCCGCCATCAAATCTTCCATAGTCTCTTCTCACTGAATATTACATTTTCCGCCGACGTTTCCGGCAGCGACGTCGTCGCCGTCGTCGTCGTGACGACTAGATTAGAACTGGCGCGTATCTTCGACACTGCAACGTACCGTGAATTTCATAGTTCATGGAAATAAACGCACACACGGGACTAATAGTGTTATAATTAATAACCGGAGCATTTCGCTACGTGCTGCACGTAAATTCCCACCAGTTTGCTTTTCGAAAATCCTTCTATATTATCACATCTCGCTAGTTTCACGTTTAATTAATTATTTATTAATTGTACATATTTAATTAATGTCGCTATTAATTCATAATAATTAATACTCCTAACTTAATAAATATAATTTCGCATTCTCGAATTAAATGCGTATAATGCATATATTATTAAACGAATGCATTCAGGATAATTCTCTTACATTTGTCGATTTTGACTAAATAATATCCTACTAATCTTTAATCACGTTAAAGTGGTAATTGTAAGCCTCTTCAAGATCCGAAGCTAAATAATTCTAGCAAAATGTGTTGGTTAATATTAACAGAAATATTTCTCAAGTCGCACTTTGTATTATCGTGCATTAGCAACGGCTAAAGCCCAGATTCATATTTTTGCAGGCAGAACCAGCGTTAATGTACGACAGTGTACAGGTGTTCGCGGTGGGATTACGTACCCTGGAGCAATCCCATGCTTTAAGGCCCGCCAATATTTCCTGCGAGCTCGAGCACCCCTGGGACGGCGGCTTGTCTCTCACCAACTATATCAACTCGGTAAGCTTCCCTCTTTTGCATTTCTCTACATCTATATACATGCATTATGTGTAAATTACATATAATACACCAACTTTGAGTTATTTGAATTATATATTAGACAGCTTATACTCGAATTATAAAACAGAGGTAATGCAATAAATATAATGGCGCAATAATTACCGTGATAAAATATTAAACGTAAAACAGGTAAAATTGCAAGTTATACAATTTTGCATAAACTGTAAATGCAAATGTATGTCGTAAATTTTATTGTTTATTTCCGTAAACAGTACGCTCGGCATATTGCAGAAGTCTACATTGTTTTTATGGCAGAAAAACTATGATGCTTATTCGCGCTGGAAGACCGCGACGTTCCCTCCGTAAATACACCCACGGGACGTATTTTAATTTTTCATAACACCGTCCGCATACATTTTCCACAATGTCACGGCATCGCCACCTGGCTCTCAACTTTTCCCGGGAGTAGGCATCGTCGAAAGAGAGAAAATCCGCGCTCGGGAGTTTGATCATCGCTCTTTAACGGCGTCGCTTGCCAGATCCGCCTCGAGAGACATCCCCGAGGGGGAAGAAGAAACATGCTGCGATGGCTTACCGTAAATTACCGCTACTAAGATCTGGCCGGCATCCAAAATAAACGATATCCGATATAGTAGCACTCGTTCCCGCTCAGCTCGTGCAAATATTTAGCACGATGCGAAAAAGAACATCGGATATTGTCGCGTACGTGACAGGCACATGAAATCCGGAAAAGTCTTGCTCAAAAATCTTTTATACTTCTGTCTTATTGCTATCTTACAATTAAGACATTGTGAAGATGCGTGGGAGATACACACTTGTAATTTCCATTGCGTTTATATTCTTTTTATTTTAAGCTCTCATTGAATCAAGTTCAATTTATATTATTATTTTCTTGGGCTGCTAATACACTCTAATAAACTGTTTCTAATAATTTCGCTTTGAAGAGAGAGTATCGTGGGAAAACGCGTTTCTATAAATTTCAATCAACGTTTTACGCGCGAGCTCATGTCGCTCGTACGACACGCCGCGCTACTAGCGTATAGCACCGCGACGGATAAATTGTTTAATACCATGATGGACGATTCCAAAGCTGTCACAGGCAGGGGGCCACAAATCCTTCCGTGGTGTTGTACTTCCCCTTTTCAACCTGTACGACATTCTTCCCGTTCCCGTGTCTGACAAGGTATGATATCCGGTTGCAGTGTTTCAGGATTGATATCCACTAGGAACAGAGAAAATCGCGATATTGTTCTTTCATAAAATATATTACATTAGCACATACATGCACGGAAAGAACGATTTTGTTGAAATATCTATATATTTAGCTGGATACAGAGCTGAAAATAATTTTATTGGACCATCAAAATAATTGTGATGGATGTTCAAATATGATGAACGATGTTGTGAAAAATTTTGACATTCTAGCAATTCAGTTTTTGAGAGTGCAACGTAATTATTTTGATGGCCTAACAAAATTATTTTCGGATCTGTATCCAACTAAAATTTTAAATACTTTAGCAAACCCATTCTTTTCGTATGGCTATAATATAATCATAAAAACTATTCATTATTATTATAAATTGTTTTTAGATATATTTTATGAATTAATGCCTACGCGCGGTTGATTTATTACGAGTTTGTTCGAGGAAGATTATTTGTTACATATGCGTAATATATTTTATAAAAAAGGGAAAAAATAATCTTAATTCTCACTCTTGTGGATATTAATCCCGAAACATTACGACCGAATATCATATATGCAACATTTCTGATTTTTTTGACGTATTTTTAATTTCTCGTATATATTTCACATAAATTTTATAAAATAAAATATAAAATGTTAGAAATAATTATTAAAAAGAATTATATGAAATTATTATGAAATAATTATAATAATTTCGCAAATGATCGCCTGAAAACGCGTACTACATCAACGGAATCTCTTTTACACACGTTCGATCTAGTTTCCACGATTTTGATCCGGCGACCCTTCGTTAAGCGGAAAGTCCGTCGTACTATCTGAACTGGCGCATAGAGTTCAATTTTCCCGAATTGTACAGAGACTTTCGTAACCCGGCGCGTACGTGACTTTCGCGTTGCTTGTTAGGAAATAAAAAGTTCGCACAGTAAATGCACCGACATGAGAGACCATTGGAGAATTTGAACGCGGCTGAAGCAAGAAGAGGTATGAGGTAAGTGAAAGAAACAAAGATAGATATCGGAAAGAAGAGGAGAAGAGAGGTAGGAGGGCGAAGATGAACGCGCTGCGCGCACTTCGGCAGTAAAGAAACTAGAGAAGAATAATAAAAATCGCGCCAGTATATCGCCGTACATATATATACCAGAGAAGAAAATGATAGCCGTTGGTACCTGCGCGCTTTTTATTAAAGAAACATCTTCCGCGAGAATTAGTTAAAGCACTTGCAGATGAAAGGGTGCGCGCATGCGACGAACCCGTGGGGACAACTAAACCAACCATCGCGTCGCTTTAAGAGCACGACAAACATCGCGCGCACTACCCGACTTGTCGTCCCACAAGCGAAATAACATCGCATATTTCGGACGCAGCACAATGCGACCGTCCGTGTTTGCCGCGCAGCATATCCCTCGCTTCTGGTGGTGCGCTACCCGCATCCATAATTAGTTAAGTTTATCTTCTCCCCGGTTCTCTTCTAACAACTAGCCTGACCATCTTCAGCAAAGGAGAGAGCACCCTCCGTTGTCCGTAATATTTCGTCCCGACTTCCAACGAGTCTCGTCCCTCCCTCTCGCCGATCGAACGGCGCGTTACCTGCGCGCGATCATTAATTTAATAACGCCGCTGCGAGATTCCAATATCGGTCGGAGGGCCTCTAATCGATCTCGAGATATTTGCACCACACCATCCCCTGCCGGCGCTTCGGAATTCCAGCACAACGTCAGGCGTGCCGACGCAGTTTAGATTATGACGCTGAATATGTCGAAATTGAATTAGTGACGTCGCGTCCAGGCATCGGGATACGATCACCTTACACGGCAATAAATATCATCTGGTACGCGATATGGCTCGAACAATGGTGCGAGGTAATCAGCTATCATTACATGTCATATTCGCCCGTGAATGCGACTGTCCGCAATCCGCGTATTTGTGTATACAATGGCGATATATAGGAGAGTACAATGCGAGTAACGCTTGATATCTATAGATGAGAATTTCCTAACGATAAGAGGAATCGTCAGATTTCGTATGAAACCCTTACTTTGTTAATTGATTTTTCAAATGCCGTAAATGTTGATATTTCATCCGTATAATGAAGAAAACTTAAGATACTTAAAATTTTATTATAATCACGAGAGAAACTTTTTCTGCTAGCTGGATCCTTTCTTTTACGAAACTTTCATTTTAATTATTTATGAAGATATTTAAGTTTGCCTTACAGTACAAACATATTATTTCGCGTTTGATCGATTTCTATTCATGGATTTCTCGAAGTTTCAAGATGATTAATGCTACACTTTTTTTTTTCTTTTTTTTTTTCAAATAAAGTGCAGACATTTGTTCTATTAAGAAAGTATGTTCATGAAATAGAATTATCTAAATCACTTTAAATAGATGAAGAAGTAGTTCAACATAAGTTGTATCCATGTTTTTAGGGATAAGATGCCGTTTTTCACATTGTAAAAGTTGATAATGTTCTCACAAGAATATCGCGAAAAAAATGCATCAATTTTTGAGAAATCGATACATCAGAAATGAAGATATTGCTAATTGTATTTCTGCTTATTGCGCTATTGCAAATATTCAAAAAGTGGAACACGCTTAACCTTCGATGTATCTGTAATGTCATCCTTTTTTCCTCCTTCTGATCGCAAAAGCGTCACACGACAACGTCGTAGAACTATTTGGCTATCTTCCGAGAGTTTTTATTGTTGAATTAGCTATTTCGCATTGTTTGCTCTCGCGCCTTTCAAGGATCTTTAGTTCGGTTGGGTGAATTTTGGCACGCTCGTTGAAGTCTTGTTTATTTCGTTGGTATTATCCTACTTTCTTACCCCAATTTAGCTCGGTAGTATCCCGGATCGGCAAGAGCAAACGTAAAGTGGGTCGTAGAATTAAAATCCGTCCACTCACCAAATTTCCCATAAATAAGTTAAACGAATATGGCGCGCGACGCTGGCCGGATTGTTGAGGCGCCAAGTAGCGCGGTCTCAGCTTTCGTAAACTCCTAAACATGCTTTTTGCGTTCCATTCCATTTAATTCCATTTAGAGAAGAATTTACGGTCACATTCTAATACACAATGCAGCAGAAATATATAGAAGTAAAATATGAACAATGGAAATATTGTATATGTATGAAGTCCTCCAAAATCATTGATGTGCTTTTAACCCTCAGTGCTCACACTAGATTAATATAACCCGAGGCCGATTTTCAAAGGTGTGGCATTTGAACACGCTTTGAGCAGTAGGGTCAGAGTTTGGGAAGATAAAACGTATTTACAATTCTTTTCTTTACAACTCCCTTGATTGACGGCTCCATTATAACCACAGAGCTGCGAACGACTTAAATGCGTGCCCGGATAACCCAGTGCAAGTAAATCGTCAGAAAATCATTTTCAAGAAGTGAAAACAAAAGTAGAGATGAGTAATTGAATTAATTGTGAATAATTGTGATTCTAGTCTTTGGTTTCTTAATTTTCAATTCATTAGCTATTGATTTATTACTAATAAAATCTTTTTTCATTTATTTTTAACAAAAATACAGGACTAAAAAAAATTCTTTTTTTTCACATTTTTTTCCCGATTACTTTTTACTCACTTATTGCAAAATATCTTTTATGCTACAACTTTTAATTAATTTTTTTAATCAATCGTTTAAAGACTGAAAAAAGAGAAAAAAAATTAATTAAAATCGATTACAATTTGAGATATAAATAACAGAAAACGCCGAGTTAGTAATACCCGAATGCAAGCAAATAGGAACTGTTCTGAAGTGCGAGCACTGATAGGTTCTAAAATCAATTTGAAATAGATCTTCCCTTAGCAAAATATTAAAGAAATTCCTTATTTATTGCTACTTCTTTTATTTTTCATATCATATAATATTGTCCTTTCTCTTTTCACCTTTAAAGCTTTAATGAATTCCACTTGAAAGTGAAGAACGTAGTTTTGTTAGGTGTTTCTTATAATGTAATTCTCAAAACCCTTCTTTTTTGATCGCTATGGTTCAAGAATCATTGATACTTCGATATTTTAACTAAGAAAAAATCAATTTCAAATTCATCAAAGAAATCAACATTGATTTTTTAAAACTTCTTACTTGTTATTTCGCACATATTTAATTTCGTTTAATTAAATCTTAAGGAAGTGTGCTTTTTTTCAACTTAAAGCCAATACTTTGAACATTTCGCTTTTACAGACTTATTTCCGAAAAAATCAAAAAATATTCATTCCGCGTGATTCATAACATTAAAGCACGGTACTGTATTAGATTGCAGTATTAAAAGTTATTATAAAGAATTCAAATATTTAATTCTTTTATCTTAAATAGAGCATAAAGATGAAATTTCCACCGTGACAGCATCTCTCTTTATATTTATAATAAGTAAATTAAGTATATTTACTATATATTTATACAAAGAACAAGTAATCTTGACGAAGTTTTCATAGTAAAGCGTCACATAAAGTTTAAGAAGCAAAAGTTCGAGGCAATCTCACAATCAGTATAAAACCAAAGTGATCGTCAGGAAAAAGAAAGTTTCAATATAAAATTTTATCAAAATATATTGTCGAAAAAAGTAATTTTTAAAATAAATATTAATATCGACGTGAAATACGATTTGACATAAAATATGAAGAATTGTTATAACATAATATAAAGAATTGTTATAACAAAATTGTTAGAAAACAAAAAAATATAAAACTTTGTGTTTTATATTTTCTTTCAAAATGAAATTAATATTTTATTTTATTAAATTACAAAAAAATTGTATATGAAATTAAAAAATAAAAATATTTTAAAAATTTTTTAAATAAAAAATGTTTAATTTTGTGTGTAATTAAAGTTACATTTAATTTAATAAATAAATTGCTGTTCTGAGAATATTGATATAAATAATTCTGCAAAAATTGAATTGCGACTGCACACTTTGTGGTGCTCAATAATTCGCGCTGCTTTATTTTCACTTTGCTAATACGAACGAATCGCTATAGAAAACCTTATCGAATCATTTCCCTGCGATACGTTTGTGGTAAAAGTATCATACGAACCGCTGTTTGCGAATTGCCTAATACAAATAAATATTCGTTAGTTTACGGTGAAAATGGAATCGCGTTGCTCGATAAATCAGTGTGAATTTTGCGATATTCCGCAACCATCCTGTTGTTTATCTGCGAACGTGCCAATGCGTGCTGCATCTAATCGCGGCAGAAAATTATATAAAATAGACATCTCATTATTTATAATGAGAAACAAGCATGTGATAGAATAGAAAATGTATAAAAATTTTCAATCAATAATAAGAGGAAAAAGTAAATATCGGTAACGTACACAGAAAAAAATGACTATCAAATCAATAATTCATTGTTTCATATATAAGCAAGAATATAAAATTTTCTTGGAAGAATTTGATAATCTTGATCAGACATAATTTGCTTACATGAAGAAACAAAATTTCTTTATATTAGCAAATTATGTCTCTTTGAGATTATAAATACTTCCAAGGAGATTTTATATTCTAGCTTATATATGAAACAATAAATTGTTGATTTGATACTAATTTTTTTTCTGTGTAGGATTGAAAATAATGATATCTACATTATAATCGAGTAGTATTTTACATTTTAACTTAATATTAAATATATACGGTTTTAATATCAAATTTGTATCTGTGTGAAATTTTCACTCCAGATAGCCATTTATTTTTATAATATGCAAAAAATATATTTTATTTTCAACTTTTTCATAAATTTTCCATAAATAATAATAAATAATAATATATACGGTTTTAATATCAAATTTGTATCTGTGTGAAATTTTCACTCCAGATAACCACTTATTTTTGTAATGTGCGAAAAATGAATTGTATTTTCAATTTTTTTCATAAATTTTCCATAATAATAACGTCACAGAACGCAGCCGACCGTTATCACTTTCTACAACTAATTAATGCAGCGTACGATGAAAACGAAATTCTCCGCGCTCGTAACGTTCGTACCTTTACGATTCAGCGGACAGAAAATTCGTTCATGGCGGCGGAGCCGGTCTGTCGCGCGTTACAATTGTGCGCACTGGCCGGCCTTTTATTATCTTCCTCCGTATATGTATGCCACATTCGCATCTCCCATACTACGATTTTACCTTGGAATGGGCCTTCACAGCCCACTATTACTATAGCATTTTTGCATTCGAAAAAAAATATTCTTTGTGCCGTGTGTTCTATGTATACAGAAATCTGCTTTATATTATCTTGTGTTGCTTACCAATCTTCAAAATATTAAACCAATCCCGTACATTTTATATAAATTTATTTAAAGAAATTTGCAGTTATATGATAGAGTGCTTCAGATCTGCATATCTGTTCCATTAATGGTGAACTTACAATTTGATATCTTTTTTCATTTTTCAAATATTCTTCTGCTTCGACAACATGAAACAGTATCTATCGCATGGTACATTTTCATCGTGTATAATTGCCAACAAGCTCGAAATGCATTCATGCGAATAACAAATCTGACAGCCGTACAAATCCATCAGCCTTCCGCACGAATTTCATCGTTATCCCAACTGTATCTTCGTTGATTCTCTCTCTATTTGCCGTATTGCCGCGTATCTCGCACAAAGTCATTTTTACAAGTTTAAGTCATTTGAAATTCATACTTATGAGAGAGTACTTACTAATACTTGTTNACTTGTTTTCACCCCCCCCCTTAGAGAATATTTTAAATTTACAAGAAACAATATATATAAATAGTATATGTAAGACTATATATAACATAATTGAAATCTAGATAACTCTAATGAACGTTCATAGAAGATTTTAATGCTGAATAATATTTCGTATGTGATTTTTGTATACATTTTCTAGTTTTTCAAAGTTGAACGCCATTACTTTCGATCTTGAAACACAGCTTTTAAGTTAACAAGGAACGTATTGAAAGGCCAGCGTGTACAGACAATGGTGATTATCAATTTAATATTGTGACGTTACTATTCTGGTTCTATTTTAGAATTGCGCGTTTCAAAACCGAAAGCAGACTGAAGAACAAGAAAATAACAGCGCAATTTAGAAAAACTAGAAAATATATATAAAAGTCACAGACGAAATATATATTATCAAACACTAAGATCTGTTATGACCATTCGCGCGTTGGACATATCTAGATTTTAATTTTACCCGTTGATTGTTATCGTCACTCTTTTTCAGCAAAAAATGTTCACGCTTTGATGAAAAATAGAAATCACCTGCATTAAAAAAATATAATTACAAGTTTATAAGCCATATTCATATAAATCGTTGTTTACACAAACAGGTATTAACCTGTAAATTACACTTTAGAAAAAATCAAAAAATAATTTTTCAAGCTTTTAAAGAATCGATTATCGACACTAGGAAAAAAATTTAGTACCTTCAGCAAAAGCTGTTGTTAGTTGAGGAATTTTTTAAAAGCAACCAAATTATTTGTTGTTACAATATTTTTCCCAGTGGATCATGGTAGAAAAAAAAACTTTAATTTTCGAGTATAAAAGAACACACATAAACTCATTTAACTTTCATCTTCATATAATATTTGTTATCTAACTAGCACGCAAAAAATTTCTCTTGACAAGCTAACTCCTGTGAATCTCGCTGTGAACATTTTTTTTATCCATGGTACAGTTATACATGTTACATCTGATTTTTTTTTCTAGCATATCAATTTTTGCTGTATAACTAGCACGCAAAAAACTTCTTTTGAAAATCTAACTTCTGTGAGAACATTTTTTTTATTTATTCATGGTACAGTTACATATTACCTCTGATTCTTTTTTAGCATATCAATTTTTAAATCAAGTTAATATTTAATCTAAATAAAGAGGAAATACACATGTATATTTTGCATACGATGTGAAAATTTAAAAGATTTAATTAGAAGATAAAAATCGCGTTTTTTTCTAGGATAGTTGAATATTAGATTTTAAAGGAAATATTTTTTAATACTGCTGGATCTATTGTAAAAGTTAATACAAAAATAATGCGTAAACCATTATTGAATAAATGGAATTTATTGCACCCACAATTGATTTCCACTATTGTTGTGGCACTGTCGAATTATCGCACAAATTGACGAGTGATTTTCGGTAATAGCAGTGACCGTGTTCGTTTTGCCTCCTGGGGCATTTCCTAATATTCGATATTCACGCACACTTGTTTAACCATACAGAAGCCACAGTTTTAATGAAAACAAAATACGGAATGCAAAATACGAGAGTGTGCGGATGCGCGGAAAGCGCGTACTATTGAGGTTATCGATCCTAGCATATGTTAAATTGTGGGCATGTCGTTCTTTTACCATACCTCATGTTCCACGTCATATCGACTTCCTCCATCTTCCAAAGCATCTACTAGCCTGTGCAATGTTTTGGATGACCGCTTACCGAAATTGCCTTCCGTTATGCTCCGCCGTTATCTATCGCAATCTCATCCCATTAGTTGTCTTTCTACCTTTTCTTTTTTTTTATTATTTAATCCTATTGATGATCCTACGCTTGTTTCCTTTCTCTTTGACATCGTTTCTCTTTCTATTTTCTTTTCCCGCTGAGAATTTCCAGAATCTGTATACCTCGCTCTCACAAGTAATTGGATACATCAATCTCCTTAGTAAGGAATTTTTATTTAACGAGAGAAAAATCTACGCTTTCCCCATAAAATTTTGAAATTTCTTGAAAATTTTTTGGATGGCATTGCGAGGCCTGAAATTAAGCTTTATTCCGAGTGAGCATAAAAATTCTCAAATATCTAATGTATGTGATTTTATTATTATTATTATTATTATTATTATCATGTGAATATTTGTAAAAATTATTTTATGGCAGAAACGGAGACTGATTCGTAAATTAGAGGGAAGTCGCCAATACCAAGCATAGGTCTCTTAAAGCGACACTTCCTTATTTCTTAATATTAATAAAAATATGATTTTAGGTAATTAAGAAGTAAAAGTCCACATTTATACATTCATGGCTTTTCTACATAAAATGCTGAAAATAAATTCGCAAAAATAAGAATAAAATTTACACTCTTTTTGCAAATTCCGTAGAGGTTAAAATAATGAATATATTATTAATAATATGGATAGATATCATTTTACAAATTTGTAACATTATAAAATTATTTATATTTTTCTCTTTCATGTTTTTCTCATAATGCGGTTTTAAACATAAAATTGAAGTGCAATGTAACTCGAGCACATCTGCCGATAAGATAAACTACAGACAGCAAGATCATATAAGATAAAATAAAAGACAGCATTAAAAGAGCTATTAAGTTAGTAACCTAATTTAATCTGTACATATTGTCTCGCTACATGTTATGTCTTGCGTAACAGCATAAAGTATCATCTGCTAGAAGACACTTTCTAGTTTGTATTTACGTTTCCAAAGTTTTATTTTTAGTCTTTGTTTAAGAAATATAATCCAAAAACAAAGTGGTATTTCGATATTGGCAACCTTGCTCTAATGTTTTTGTGTTCATCATAGTGTCAACGTCTCGCGAGGTAACAATCCGCGTTGACGGCTCAATTACTTGCACGTGGAAGCAGAGATCTTCCTTAAGTGATTAGAATATCCATTCTTCGCGCCATTGCCCTAAGCCGGCCTGTGACGGCTCTTAAATCCTCCAGGATTTAGATAGCGCTCGCTCGGACGCGTCGTAACGTGCCGGATTTGCAGGGACGCGGATCCCGCCCGGGTCAAATTACTCTCATTCTACTTGCTCGCGCGTAATAGGCGGTATAACGCGATTAATATCGCTCGTAAAAGCGCTTGTCGAGCGGTCTGAAGAGATTACATGCGCCGTAACGCGCTCGGACTACTTGGTCTTTGTATGTTGGACGCACACGGTGCGAGACCATATATCACTTAATCGTTATGCAGTAAGCTTATTTCATGGGTGTCATTCACGGATATTAACTCCCGAAAGAGTGGAAAGACGTATAGTTACACCAGTGATGAAACAATGCACCTTCGCTCTAGTGATTTACACCGCTATCTGGATTCTTCTTGTTCTGGCTCGCTAAGATAAAATCGTTATAAATCTGATTAACGTTAACGTGAACGCGAGCACGATTTTACGTGTTTGCCGAGATTTCTTTCTTTTTCTTCTTATACTGCGCGCGAAGTAGTCTCCTTTAAGATTCGCGTCGTTAAGATCTGCGACACCGATCGGAATAACAGCGATTCTTTTCTGATAAGAGTGTTGTTTGTACGCTCATATTTATGACTTGCCCTTTGCAATGCTGATAACAGAGGGTTGGCATTTAGTTAGATAACATTTGGAGGTGCGCCAGAGTATATAACCAGGTTTCCCCCTCCTCAACGCGCGGTCACTTGCTGCTATTAACAATACCCAGCGCGTACAATAGTCGATATTCAATTTCAGGACACACTCGCGCGGGCACCGCCGTCAAATCCTGCCCGCGTATCAGATTTTGCAGCGAATACAGTGCACGCGCGAAACGATAAAACTGCATTTTTGCGAGATATTTTTTAACAGATTTTTTTTCTGTTGACTCCACGACATCCGCTAACACCGTTGTTGTACTTTACGACGTTCCCGACAACTGAAACGAGCTGATATGCTTTCATACCGTACAAACGAAACGTACAATCTAGTACGCTATTCTCTGAAAAACATTGATATTGGTGATTGTCGAAGAGATAGGACATAATATCAAGACTGTGATTTTAATAAAAGAACAGGTAAAATCTCTGACGTAAATATGTATCTATTTTCATTTCAATATAATTCATTTTGACTTCAATTTAGTTTCATTCTTTTAAGTAATTAACAAATATTAACTTTTTTAAAATTTGTTCTCGCAAGAAAATACACGTTACGCATAATTAAAAGATTTCCTATAAAAATTAAACAAAAAAAAAACTGAGTTATGACGCCAAGTCATTCTCTATCAGTAACGTTATATCATGAATGTTATTCCGGCAAAAATTAAATAGGAAACGCGAAGTTATAAAAATAAATAGGTAGTAAATATAAAATTTTTGGCAAGAACCCCAAGTAAGTCTATAAGTTCTTTCTTTAAATTCTTCAAAATATCGATCCTAAAGCCTAAATCTTTTTTTTGTATGTCTGAAGAAAAATTATCATATTTATAGAAAGATATAAAGATATTTCTTTAAAATCTTGCTTTATATTTTAAATAATATTTCTTTTGTTATCTTTTATCATTAATAATTATGTTATAAAAAACGGTAAATATAAAATATTACAAACTAAATAGGTAATAAATATAAAATTTCTGCAAGAACCAAACGAGTCCAGATATTTTTTTTCTTATTTTTAAGAAGCTCTTCAAAGCAATAATTAAAACTTACAACTTTGTTTTTATACCTATTATGCGTCCGAAGAAAAAAGATTTATACATTAAACTGTTTAAAAATGAGAAGTTTTTGTTTCCTGAAAATTTAAACTTTTTGTACTTTGGTTTTTATAGGAAACACTTTCAATTTTATTTTATTGTTAAACTTTTTGTACTTTGGTTTTTATAGGAAACACCTTCAATTTTATTTTATTGTTAATAAATAAGGTCTGCACTTAATTACTCATACTTAATTTCCATACCAGTTTATTAGTATTAATGAGAGACTAGTTAATTTCACTACCGGTTACTTCCACCACATACTCAATAATTGTAATCGATAAATTTTTTTCATAAATAAGAAATGTTGTTAATTACAAGACGCGTGTGTGAGGAGTCTAAAACACGGTCCTCGAAAACATTCCCAGCATATACAAACATTCCCGCGAGTGTTATCGAGGATCCGTTCCTCCGAATGTGGACGTGGTCGTACCTTGGTAGCGAGAGGAATGTCCCAGGGCGAAGCTCGGAATTGCTGCTCGGTATATATGTATAACCGAGTTAGTTTCTGCTCTCTAATAGGGCATTTCAGCATTCTGCTAAATCCTTGCCGAAACGACATTATGCTTCCAGCCGAGTGGCTTAATTGAACCGAATGAGAAATAATTGCCGTGGCAAAGCTCGCGAGCGAGATATGGTGTCGCACGAATGGGGGGAAATGCACCTCCGACCGAGTCGTTTCCATTGGCAATAATCTTCAAAATCCCGCGAAGACGCGGACATTAAATTATCACAGGCGAGAGAGATGTCCAAAGCAAACTCCGGAAATCGCTACCTCGAATAATTAAATTTTCTGATACAGATAATATGTCATAAAGATTACGTGAATATTAGTATCGTTTAATTATCTAGCACGATTAAAATATTTAATAACTATTAATTTGCGATGTATTATCTACCAGCCATTACAGTATCGACATTCCGTCACTCAACGTCTTGTCTAGACGTTAATTGTACTGCCAATGCAATTGACACCGCGGTAATTTCTCCCTGGTGATCACATTCGCGAGACTGACTGATTCGTCAATAACACAGTTTCCCGTGCAACGTTTCCGACGTTCACGTGGCGGAATTAGAGGATGTAATTAGGCTATTTACTTTGGGCGAACGAGCACGAAGAATTGTGCGGCGAACGAACTTCCTTGTTTTTCGTCACAAGCGGAAACACAACGAGACAACGTCGCGTGGAGGGGAAGTCGCCGTGAGAAGGAAAACGCTTGATTAATCGCGGGAGCACGAGGAGACTGAAAGCACGAAGACAAGATTACACCGTGGCGAGGACCCGCTGACTTCTCCCCTAATTAAACGTTCGTAGATAAGCCGCGCTCTTGCAGTTTATATACGCTTAGCGCAAACGCGGAACCACCACCGCCGTCGCCGCCGTCGCCGTTCGTGGACGCGAGGAGCGAAAACGTGTTCCGGAAGATATATGCGGGAGGAACAGAAAGGACATTGTTGTTAAATAATTTATTGCGTGATTTAAATGTCGCGTCCTGCTAGACGCAGCCATTAACTTCTCGACTGTATCCACCTTGTATGGCACGGGTTGAGGGCGAATTGG
Source organism: Solenopsis fugax (assembly GCA_003595255.1). NCBI lineage: Eukaryota > Metazoa > Arthropoda > Insecta > Hymenoptera > Formicidae > Solenopsis > Solenopsis fugax. Next base: position 20,988 of record QKQZ01001574.1, on the reverse strand, counting down.
TGCCTAATATCGCGTGACTAACGTCTAAACTATAATGATGTACCGCGTATGCGTCTATATAGTTGCCTTACAACCTGTTGAATACGGAATTGCTTGCGTCAAAATTTATGACAGGGTAGAACTGCGTGATAAATTACCTAACCCACTTTGGAGACTATGAAGTAGTCAAAGCTCAAATTCACCTTTCGATTGATTAAATGCGTTGACCTTAATTAAATTACACCAATACCATGAGAATTATATGTAAGTCTTCGCAATGTAATATCAATTTCAGCCGGTGCGTTCGCAGCGTTTGCGTTTCATCTCCCTTTTTGCGGCACGGCGCCTGTGTCGAGGAATATACCGGTGACATATGCAGCGCGCGCGCGCCGCAGACTTTACTCCTTCCTCTGAAAAAGCGCGATTAAGGCTGCCGCGGTAATTAGGTGTTCACGTTCGGCCGGTTTACCGCTTAATTCAGCCGCGGTCTCTCGTACGACCGTAATACTTTTTAAAGGTCGTTTACGGCCTTACCAACGTCCCAAACGGCCATTCCCGTCAGGAACACTGGAAGTTGTCTCCCGTTGTTTCACGACTTGGTCCAAGTTCGTAGCTTTAACTAGGGCAGGGACAGGTCCATTAATTTACGACCACACTTTGTTCTCCCTAGTTCCATTTTCAATTCCGTAAGAACTGCTCCGCGCTCGCCGGAATAAACTGACACCGAACGACATTTTAATTAATCCATTCATGTTCACAGAAAAGAAATAAATTTATATAAACGGTGACTTTATATTAATGAAAATAGTACTGAATTAATTTAAAAAATGCACAGAATTGCGTTTGGCTGCTAATAAACTTACATTGTTCGCGCCTTGATGGACAAGAGACGTATGTACGCGCATACAATAGTTATTGGGCAGGGATTGGAAGCTATAAATAAAAACTGAACATAACTGAACTAAAACCTGCGCAATATTTCACTGCTTGCCAAAATTGATACATCCAACAGAATTTATTTATCGTACATATGGCTACACACTCTCTTAGATCGATATTTATGTGTGCGATCGAATATTGACGCGAAACATCGTTAAAAGTTGTTTAGTTTTGATAGCTCATATGGTTTCTATCATTTCCAAAGTCGTCAATATCCGAAAATATCTTTTCACGATACTTTCTGTCATTCGAATATACAGTATCAATATATGACTGTGATAGAAAAATTTATATTAGATTTATAGGTCCGTTTTTTTTTGTAAATGCCACAGAAAAAGGCTCGGCTTTTCGATTACGTAACAAAGAATTCACTTTTAGGGATGAAACGATCAACTTTCCATTTTTGTTCTGTGAGCGCTCACTCAATTTTATACAGTCAGGCTCGATTGATTCCTATCTTGTCTGCAAGGTGATTCTATCGTGTCTGCTATCTCATCGATCTTATTTAATTTTCAAATGGATCTGCTGGGAATCTTAAATCGCTCAAGGAGATTGAAAGTAATCCTTACAGGATCAACGCGCGTTCGCAACTCTCTCGAGCTGCTTCACTCTCGAGCTATTTGAATGATTTGAATTCGAGAAATCGAGTATTTCAAAGTGTCGGAAGAGATTCTCGTCGCCATAATTATTTTTAGGTGAAATGTACCATTCAATATCACAAACGATAGTCTTTTAAAGTAACATAAATTTCTGCTATATGAAATTTCGGCTTTATTTGATTGCACTCCATATAATGGTATCGGGAATTATTCAGTAAATTGCGAATTTTTCGGGGAATGCAATGCATAATCGTATATCCGGGGTATTATGGTCATATCGAAATGTATGAGAATTGCATAGCATATACATATCGAATAATTTGTTGCGAATGTTCTGTCAAACGGAATATAACCGTTATGAAAATTTTTAAAAAGCACCGTAATCGGCTTAATTTCCAATGTCATTAATTTATGTATTAATCGGATGATAGTCAAATTGATTTACATATATGTATATGCATGTAGAGATACAAATTTATTTTTCTTTAATAATTTATTTTAGAATCAAAACAGGAATTGTATGAATAAATTATTAAAAATTAATAAAGTTATATCCCTCGAATATACAGTGACACATATATAAATATAAATGTTATTATTTTAAAAAGATATTTAGAACCGAGGGGGTAACCACTCTTGAATTCTGGTGTACAACCTATTAGAAGTCCGTTGAATTCCTTGAAGTCCATTGAATTCCTTGAAGTCCGTTGAATTTCTTGAAGTTCGATGAAGTCCGGTATAATTTGATGAATTTCATGTGTTATACCATGAATTTTTGGCTTTTATAACGAATTTTTGATTGAAATCAGTTGATCAGTTAAAAGAGAGATTTTTGATAACCTTTTTTTTAGAAAGATCTTTTAGCAATCGTAATGAATTCCAATGAATTCCGACGAAAGTCCATTGAAGTCTGCAGTCCAGTGTACACCTATTTTCTGAGTGATTACCCCCTCGTTTAGAACCATTTTATATTATATATTTTGTTATATAAAATTTATAAATACTCACATAATATATAGTACATTACATTATATATATTATAATTATGTAAATCAAAGCTTACAGTTATAAATATCTTTTTAAAATAATAACATTAATAACATAATATTATAAATGACATAAAATATGCACAGCAGAATATTTCCCATTTGTACCATTTCTTTAATTTTTTTCATTTTGCGAGGTTGCGTACATCTTAGCGAAGCTTTCATCTAGTAGCTTTTCGCAACTGCAAATATGCACTTCATTTGCAAAACGAAGTTTCAAGAGAGATAGATGGATAGATAGAGAGAGAGAGAGAGAGAGAGATGAAGGAAAGAGATTCTATCTCGTCACGTACATGATTGAAGTATAAGTGTCTAAATTTAGCGATACGGTGATTTTCCTTACTCCGCGCCGGAGAAACTTCAACTTTTCTTGCTAGATGAATACCTGCTTACCTGCTGCTTCCTGTGTACCTTCGTGCAATCTTCATCTCTTTTTCCGAAATAAATATTCCCTTTCATTTCGCGTACAAATAAGACGAGCAAATAACGTCATTTGTAAAACGTTAAATTTTTCTGCCATTAAGCATGTTTCGTTAAAGCGCAGACGCCTTACATTATCATATGTACGTGATATTCCATTCCTCGAGCCCTTCGGACAGAAAGAAAAAAAGAAATTCCCTCCGCGCGAAAGAAAAATAAACGACCTTCTGCTGGGTCGTGACTTTTTCACGACACCGGCGGGAGAGCTCAACCTGTCGGCGTGACATCGACGAGGAAAAGTGTTAAATCATATATATAAGGAATTTACTAACTGTTGGTCCAACCAAGAGTTTCGCTGTTCTTTTCTATGTTATTTCACTTTCTTGCTACTTCTTATTCCGGTCGCGATCTACGAAAGTGAAGCTTTCCTGCCAAACTTTATTTTTGGAACGTGAGAATTTAATTTATTTTCATTACGAATATAAATGCATAAATCAAGGTTAAACGTAGTATCGACAATTAGAGATATGCGTGTGATCGACAATTGCGCATATGTATGTACGTGTGCGTGCGCGCGTAAACACGGAAAGTGACCACGGTTACTGATTGCTTCGAAAATGTACCGTGCGTTTCCGCCCGTTCGGCAATAACTCCGTTGCAGAGCGACAAAGTTTAGCCGCGAATAATTTACTAATGGGATTGTTTCGTCCATTCGCGCGAATCTAACTATTGCTCAATGAATCGCAACATTATAAAAGAATCGGTATACACGGATGTGCGATAATTAATTGCACTTCGAACGAATGAGATTGTTTGTTAATTAAATGTCGGTCAAACGGTTTACCTCAAAAGGAAACGAATATATCGTAGTATAATTTATTACAAACGTCTGAATAGAATTTCCAAGATATAAGATATGTACCGAATTCCTTCGCGACGACGTCCTGATTTCATTGAATAACGTTTCCGCTTTCGCCGAGTGATATGAGATCTGTTTGCCGGTTGCGCCGTCACGTGCTCTATATATAAGGCCAAAATGTGCCACGAGATTCGTGCTGGTGCGAGGCGCGCGTTTCGCTTTTAACACGACTTCTCATATTCCACTCGCGTGGCCAGGATATACGCGGCACGACGCGAGACTCGCGAAGAGGACATAATGATAAAAGTTGTCGTCGTCGTCGTCGTCGTCGCCGCACCACGTCCGTCCATGAAAGGAGATTTTCTCGCGGACAAAAGGAGTGTGTGTTCGCCGTAATAACAATTTACAATTATCTCGATGCTCCGGCGCCACCGTTGTTCCGCGACGTTTTCTCACCGCGGAAGGGTGGCACTCTCAGATTTAAGTCACGCCCGACATTCCGTGGTAACTTCCGCTTTGGCTTTAATTAGACTCGCGCCGCGGAAACGAAACTGCCGGAATGGTTGGGAATACCACGCTAAATTCACCGATCGTTCATTCAGAGCCCTACACTATGAATTTTGATCGGCGTAATGAAGATAATTGATGCTGTCAAGCTGCGAAAATTTTACAAAATGTAATTTATTAAAATAGTAAAGAATTGACCAGATGAAAGTTCAAGGGAGTCGCTCTTGATACAATTTTTTTTTACTCATTTTTAAGAATTTTTTGTAAATTTATAAAAATTATAAATTTCAAACTGCTATATTTATTCTTTGCATATTGTGTACAATGCTATTTGAATATTCTTTACAAATTTTTTCAAACATCAGAAAAAAAATGTTAGGCAATTATTTGCAAAAAACTATCGTCTCACTGTTTTGTCGTGATTTAAGATGCAGAAATTATCAAAAACAAAACATTAAGAAAAAATCTTAATCTATATTCTAGTCCGAATTACAAACAAATTAAAAAAATTGATTTTTGCAAAAAAGTATTTACTTTTTCGCTTTTAGTCCAATACTTTTTCTTATCAAAAATATCTAATCAAATAAAAAGTTGAAATTTTTATGTGATTTTGCTTTGGACGAGAGAGAAAAATGAATATCTAAAAAATGAGTTCATCGGATTAAAACTAGAACACGGAAAATGAAAAAAGTAGCTTCACTTAGTTAAATGAGTTATCGCGGCAACAGTTTTGAAAAATGTTGTTTCGAAAAAAACGCGTTAAAAATTTTGCAAGTAGTTTATACGTTAATAAAAACTTTTGCAAGTCTAGTCCTTTAGTCTGCTTTCTCTTTCAAGGTTTAAACCTAGGTTTAAACTATTAAAAGATACCGAAAAAATAATAATCGACTTTTTTAAATTCAAAAACGAAAATACTCCCTTAACCATCTTGAAAAGCCACTAATTATTTGTCATTTAATATTTAACAATTAACAAATATCAGTTGGCCGACAGCTAAATTAAAATAAATTAAATTATTGCAACTCTAAACTATAATCGAAAGACTTTACATTTTTCTATATTTTTATGCGAGATGTATGATTTTATGACACGTGGATTTTATAATATTTTCTTCCTGTTTTTAAATCGCCTGTAAGTCATTTAATCCTTGTCCATACAGCATATCTTATCCAAGGGACGTCGCACACTTAAGACATCTGAACGTCCTTAGAGCTACTAATTTTTCACGGGAAATGAAAAGCATATTGTAGCTTCAAATATTTAAATAATTAAGAAGTTTCGTTTCTTCTTTTCTCTATCGGCTGATTCTGTATTGACTGATTGCAATATTTTATTAGCAAAGGATGAATGTTTGAAGGCAATCGAAGAAAATTAAGATAATAATAAAAATTCAAATACAAATAAACGATACCAAAATCGATGTTTAAAAAACTATGTTAAGTTTTTCTATTCATCCGAAATGAATTTATAATTCTCGATAACAAAATTTTCCGTATATACAAATAGATATAATGACATTATTTACTTTATTAATTTATTACGAAGTGCGTTTAAATGCGCGTGAAGCGGTATTTAGTAGTTGCGGTTTGTGAACTGTCATAACATTTTACATTTACATTCATTTATGCAATGGCATAATTTACATGTTATGAATATTTTATAAGGGCACCGGTGTAATATATTTAAAACATGCGATGTTGCTAATTCAGTACAATGTCGCTTTTCATACGTTAATTTCACACTTTATGGTTACGCGCTGACGAAAAATCTGGTGGACAGTCAGCTCGGCTGCATTCGCGAAAAATATAAAACTAATGCAAAAGAATGTAGCCAAGATAAATGTGGTGCGACTGTACATACGTTGCTCCAGTGTTGGAGCATTATGGGCGCATCGTATAACTTTCAAGATAGTTAAGAAACATAATTTAGAAGAACCACATTTTGGCTTAAGAGACCGAAGATGAATGTTACGCTTTAATATTTCTTGCCTTCCTGTTTAACAAAAACGTGGAAACATTGTGCGGCAATTGAAATGAGAAATCATGAATTCTCTCTTGGCGAAAGTTGCTGCTTAATGAGGTAATCAAACTTTAGGTGCGCGTTTCTACTCTGATCCACCTCATTTTCCGTTTCTATGCATTCTATTCTTGCATTATCCCGCAAAAACGAAATCCTAGCGAGGAACTCTCGACTCTCTTAAACTCTCGTATTTTCATTTCTGCAAAGCGTATTTATTCAAGTACCCCATGTTTCTATGTTTCTATCTATACTACGATTTAGTATTACCGAAGGATTGAACGAAGGTACTTTTGCTTCGTTTTGCTGCAGTTTTGTACTCGCGAATCGGAAGTCACGAAAAAGCTAAATCGACGATTAGATGGGAAGATTTTTACGGCCGTACAGGCATAAGCTGAAATAAATTTTTTATATCCGGCATTATTTGTTTTCGAAGTTTTATTGCAAGGTGTATCCTACCGCATTTGGTGTATAATCCTAACAGCAGCAACAGGAAATCTATAATACAATTTTTTAAATTTAAGTCTAACATAAACTGTATTAATGATAAAAAATATATTTTAAAGAATAATTTCTTCTGATGCTTGTAATAAACAATATCTATGTTTTTGTATGCAATCATTTTTTTACCTTTTTATGGTAAAAGCTTTCACATTTTAATTCTTTGCGGTTTAAAAAATGTATCAGTTACAATAAATATATAGGAAAAATGAAAATATAAAAACATGTTCTATTAAATTTCAATACGCTTAAAAAAATTGTAATTTCTCCTCGGTTTTATAATTAAAAAAACATTATACTAAAAGGTATGAGTATTTAAAATATTATATCACACATGACAAATATCTGAATTTTAAATTGCAATTATATAAATTGAGTATTTGAAAACATTTATATAACCTACAGTGCAAATCAACATTTAATATAGAAACATCATAAACATCATTTAAAAATAAATATCATTTAAAAGTTATTTAATTTTTTAAAATCAATCCACCGGCGAACAGTAATCTATCTTATTTCGCGAGGTTTAGAAGATTTTTCCTTGAACGATAATTACTACTTATATTCACATCAAACTTTGTCGCGAAGGCAGGAAAAAGTCGGGAGTGTTAAAAGTTCTTTCGAATGATATCGTCGATTGTACGACTTCGACGATCTCTTCGAAATTCATGTGTTCCGTGATTCTCGCCAGAATGTATCTATCCGCCTCGGCTCTTTTCCTCGTCAATATCCCGTCACTCTCTTAATACCGCTCAATCGTCGATAGCCCCGCAGATTTCCGTGGCATTTTACTGGAAGCTGGCGAGTATAACTTGCCGCACTTCCGCCCGAATAACGTATGAGTAGCGTAAGATCTTCGAGAAGGAGCTTTAACGACTTTAACGACTTTACGGAGATTCGCGCCCACGTAAGCGGTAACGACTTTTTAAGTGCAAAAATTTTTAAAGCAACTGAGAAAATTTCTGAGCCGGTAATACGGCCGCGCTAGTCGTTAGCCAAACTACTACACCACGAGCTTTGTCTTTGCGCCCCGAAAGACACGCGCGCCGAGATTGAGAGATTTACACCAGCGATGCGCATCCGCATCGCATTTTAATGTAGTTCGCAGTCTACATAGAGCACGTAAAAAGATTTTCCTGTCTGAGTCTATAAAGTCATTGTAATCATGGGTGTATCAAAAAATTTTTTCGGAGAGGGAAAAGGATTATCAATTATGTTATCATACACTGAGAAAAATGTTTGGTAAAATCAATCAAAGTTTGCTTGATTAGTGATCAATTAAATTTTATAGTGATGGTTACTAAATATATAGTTGTTTTGATCAAACAATTTGTAGTCTTAACCAAATTAATTATTTTTATATAACAAATTACAAAAAGTTTTTGGTTTTTTGTTAAATGTAACAAAGTTTTTGGTACCAGTAACTATAAAATTTATTTGATCACTATACTACCAAACGATTTCTCTGAGTGCATAAGTAGCAAATTTTTACATTAATAAATTGCTTTTTTTGTATAATTTAAAGCATTAAATGTCTTCTTATTCCTGATTTTATGTGAGACAAATATTTTGTTTTGTTTATATACGTTACAATCAAAATGTTTGTTATTTCACGTTCAATTTGCTGATTACATCGTCGCGCCAAGCGCGCGTAATAAAGTTGAGGAACTCGTGTAACATACAGAGAAATTCTCACGAATCCGCAATGGTTTTTGTTGCAGGTCGAGATGAAAGGAATCTCCGGACCTATTGAATTTAAAGAAGGCCGCAGAATTCAGTTTAAATTGGATCTGCTGAAACTGAAACAACACTCACTCGTCAAGGTACGTCGTGACCTTACTGTAAGCAAAACAGGAAATGTGTTAGGAGAGAGCGACGCGAATGTCAGATGAGATATATAAAATTATGTGCGAAACTAGGTCGGCGAGTGGCGTCCCGGCGCCGGCGTCAACGTCACAGACACTGCGGCCTTTTTCGAGCCTAGCATCGGGAACGTAACTCTGATTGTGATCACTATATTGGTGAGTTGCCAATGCGGCATCGAATTTGCATTTTGTCACGCAATAACTTTGTTAGCTAAACTTTAAGAAGTACAACGTGGCAAGAAAATTAATAATATTTCACAAGAGACTTTTATATATTATATCTTCACATAAATCTATGCACGTTTTATTGCAAGATTATGCGACATTCGGACGCCGCTGAAAAGGAATATATTCAAATATATTCATAATAACTTCTGCTCTCTCTNAAAAAAAGAGAGAAGATACACGCAAGGCGAGATAAGGATTGTCGCATAATGTCGGTTGTTTCACTGTTTCAACCCCGGCTCCGCCACACCACCCATTTTGGAAGAGTGAGTCGAGCGAGAAACGCACGATAGTTCCTCGATATGGTCGGCGCCAACGTGTCTCGTCATAAATCCTCGTTACGCCGCGGCCTCAAAGCGTTTTCCGTTATTCTTGCATGAATCCCCGGGGTTTGTTCGGCGTCGGACGCAGGAGACGCCGTACGTGATGATGCACTACGAAAAGAACTACACCGGGAACTCGCGATTTTACGGTTTTTGCGTGGACCTCCTGGCGGCGGTGGCGAGGGAGGTGGGCTTCTCGTACCGGTTGGAGCTGGTGCCGGACAGGAAGTACGGCGCGCGAGATCCGGAGACCGGCGAATGGAACGGCATCGTACGAGAGCTCATGCGACATGTATGATTTGGTTTGTTTGTTTGTTTGTTTGTTTCATTTCTCACATCTCCCTGTTTGTGTATGTGTATGTGTGTGTGAGGAAACACAACCCTCCCCCGTCCCATTCCGGACAATCGCTCATGTATTGCTAGAGTCGTTGGAGAAATTTCTTATGAGTTGTTCAGCTGATTGGATAACCAAGGAAAGTTTTACTTTATTACCTCATCATTAGATCCCATATTGATTGTTGCATTAATAAGTGATTATGTGGTTTGACAATACGTCACGGTTGATTAATATAACGTTGCACTACTGTAATTGTTCCCTAATCTAATTGTTCCCTAAGCTAATAAATTAATGCTCTGTTAATATCTTGATGGCTCAGTATATAACGCATTAATGGTAGAAATGTAAACAATATTAGTTCGTTGTTTATAAAATTCTTTCGTAAAAGTATAAATGTAAGTAATATAAAATTATTCCATCCTTTTGTAACCCCGATTTTGGATTTTAATCCCGTATTTTGAAATCAGTTACAATTTAGTATGTGCATCTAGTCGTAACAGTACATCTGTCATGCTTGACCAGTTGAATCTGTTCTCCTAATAACTCATAAGGATAGACTACTCTGGTATCTCCTTTATCATAGAATAAGGAGCTGTCACAAATTGTAAAGATAAATCACGGCGTGTGTGTGCGTCGTATTGACAACCCCCGCAAATGTCAGTCAACATGAAATAAGGTCGTAAATTGATCAGTAATTGATCATTAACAAGTTGTTTATTGATCACACTAGCGTAAACACCGCAGATCACATCATCACAGTCAATGTATCAATTACTTAAGTTTCAATTAGTATAATTACAGCAATTGTTTATGACCCTATACATAATCACCGACATATAACTTTGCTGACATAAAATTTTTATTTTTTTTTTATTTTTTTTTGGGAAAATTGGAAATAATAGTTGAAGAGTTATAAGCTCATAGTGAATCGAAAAATAGAGTATTTTTTAACGTCATGTAAAACTTTTATTTAAAGAGATAATTAAATAATTTTTTAGTTTTTCTATTTAGTAATGTTTTTCTAGTCAAAAAACTGTACATTTTAATTTGAAAATTGCGTTTTTCTGAAAAATATTCTTTTTGTTATAAATTAAGAAAAAATAAATAAAAATCTCGTAAAAGCCTCTTTGATCCGATGCCGAATGTTATTAAAAATATTACTTTAAATTTTCAAATTGATCGGATAAACCATATTTGAGTTATCATGACTATTGTTTTAAAAAATAATGTTTTGAGAAAAATGCATTCAAAGATTAACAACACTTCTTCTCACAACACTATGATTTTGTTTCTTATTCTTTTTAACAAATATACATATTTTGAAAACAAAAACTTTATATATATGTATAAACAAAAGTTTTACATGATGTTGAAAAATACCTTGGTTTTCGATTTGCAAGTGTCCTTTAATTGTTTCAATATTATCCAATTATTTTCAATAAATGTTCAATAATGTGAGAGACAAAAACGATAAATGGAACAAATCGTTTAATATGTATATGTATATTTTCAAACAATAAGGTAACATTTTTTTATTGTTTATATTTAATACGTATAAATCATTTAAATGCAAATAGAAAATTTCTTCTATAAAGCGAATCAATTTATTTAAATAAAAACGTTGTATTGACAATCGATGTCAAACGAGTCATGAAATTCGATACAATGTAATTTTAAAATTAATATATTTGTGTAATTATTTAAAACTAAAAATTACACGAAATTTTCAGTGCAGATACGAAAATCAATGACCAGCCAATGTTTTTTTACGGATTTTTCCTTGATTAAAATAACAGCTAATATAATTTTTTAACGATGAATATCAACTATGCATGGAACACGAATAAAATGTATTTCTCATACGAACTAACAAAATTTTATAATTTCGAAATATCATGAAATCGTATTTTATCGCGATATTTATCAAAACACATTTATCAAAATTCAATTAAACGTTCGCACAACATATGAATTTATAACTTACTTTTATGTACTCACTGAAGCAACATGTGAGCTTGAAAACGATTTATGAATTCCTTATTTACTTTGATTAATTATTGCTTAAAGATACGAAAACTGTTTTAAGCTGCGAGTCTTTAATAATTGCGCATCTCGTTGATACTCGCGTGCAAGTGTGTCATTTTGTATCCGCGGGCGCGTTTAAATTTGCCGGGCCGTTTTCTCCTTAAATCTTTCACGCTCTTACGGCTTTACGCTTCACGTACTTTTTCGTTTTATTCAAGAGACTCATGCATTATTCAAAGGAGAGTTAAAACTAGCCTTACAGCTTCCATTAAGTTGGCTTAAATTAATTTTATATCTCAGTTTCTGTCTTCTAGGCTGCGTGTACGGACTTTAGCACTCTGCGCTCACGAGGATGTGCCATATTAAGTAATTATTCATAAATGCGCCGACCGTTTAATCTTTTCTTTATCTATTACGTACAATAAGTCAAGTCATCCATTTTACGCGACAATTTTCGTGTTCCATACACCAAAAATTTAATATGGTAAATATTTGTCACACGAATTCATCCCGCAATAAATAATTTCTCTCGCTAATTGTAAGACTTTTAACTCTTAACTACGTATGCTAATTTTTCATCTTTGTTTTCATGCGCGGATTCGCGCAGCTTATTTGGATTAAATCTTACGTTTGAATTTTCAAGCTCTTTCTATGCATATGTATACGTACGTATGCATAACAATTTTTTACAAATAAATGTAAAATTTCAAAATATCATGCACTCACAAATGAAATATATGCGTTTTTGTCTCTCTCATTTAAATGCTATATGTCACAAAGATAATAATATTGAATAAAATAAAAGCAAGGTGACGATGTTCCAATTATGGGTAAAGTCCTAACTACGGGTCAAATTTGTAAAATTAAATGGTTTACAGACATATATGTATTGATAAAATTGCAGAAAATGTTTTATATATTCTTTAATTTTTTAAATAGTATTTTTATTATAACATAAAATACTTTTTCAATTGTTGATATTTTGGGAAAAAATGGAAACTATTAATAATCTGTCTAATAAGATCTCTATATATAAATATTTTTTTAATAATTTCTTCAAAAATTATGACATTCTAGTAGATTATATTTAAAACATGTAATAACATTACATTAAAAACGTACATTAATATACATTTAATCATGCTGAAAAAATTGATTGCATAAAAAATTAATTCTTATTTTTATTTGAAATTATAATATGTACTGTTTACATTGATATTAAATAACTTTTATAAATGTTTGATCGTTAAATTTACATGAATTAATAAAAATTATTTTAATCTTAAATGTTCCATAATTGGTATCGTAGCCTTATCAATAATTTAAAATGTCATAACATGCGTTGAATCTCGACGCAATTTCTCTTCCCATTTCTCTTCTTTTTTCTAACACGCCATTATTTGATGTGGCTTAATTAATTTTCTTTCTGTATAGACATTCTTCCTGTGTAAGCAGTACACAGTTAATTCGGTTGAAATTCTCATATGCAGCTCGTAAATACCAAATCCGCTCGACATACCCTCTAATTAAATCTCTCGCGCTCTTCCGCCGCGCGGCAGTCACCGGCCCCATTTTCATCTAAAATGGCGGAAAGCTTCATGAAGTGAAGCTACTTTATTGCATTTCAAGAAGCCGATTTGAATTTAAATTTAAATCTAGACCCCGCGCGCGCTAGACCTCCAACTCTCAACGTCTGAATATACGGCGACCGCGTGATAAGCTCGCACCTGCGGGGAGAAGAACATCTTTTTGTCTATATTTTCACTTATTCACCGTGAGAATAATATTTGCCCGGTAAAACGAAAGCTCTCGCCCGTTGTACGTTCGTCTCTTCCGTACATGTACAATTATCGGAATTTTTCAGATAATTTTTCTCGTTCTCGCTTTCCTAAATTGTTGGCCGACTCCAATACGATCGATTATTCGTATCAACGTTTTATCGGATGTTTAATCCACCGTTTCCGCGTACGAGATACACATCCTAAACTTGATAAAAGTTTTTCTGTATTTCTTATTTTTAAATTAATTTAGTTTCTCATTTTTGAAATAACGATTCTAGATGAGCCAGATTTGTTATCGTGTGCAAGGAACAGGAAAAAGTATTTTACTATTAAATTAGTATGAAAAGTTACCTGTAAAATATAATAAAAAAATTTATCAATCAGGTATTATATATCATATTAACTTTAGAAAAAAGACTTCAGGTTTTTCTGAATTTTCTACTGTTGGCCGTATTAATGCGTTTAATCAAAAAGTTATATAAATGGTACATTTATCTCAAATTTCTTTAGAAAAAAGTCACCAATATCGATATAGCATTTTCTAAACTCTCTTATTTCTTGGAAATTAAACATTGTATTATTTTATTAATACTAATGAAAACATGATCTGCTAGAAAATTAAAGAAGTGAAAGCTCATAATTCATATACACGTAATATTTTTCTATATAAAATATGCTAAAAACGAATTCTCTTCAAAAGCGAGACTAAAATTTGCACAATTTTCTTTTGCAAATTGCATAACTCAAACGCTATATTATTGATAATATTAGATTATTTTATATATTTGTAGCCTCCTAAAACTGTTTTATTTATATTTTCTTTTTCTTATTTTTCATAATACAATTTTAAACATAAAATCGAAATGCAATGTAAATCGGTTCATTTATCGATAAAACCGATTCTAAGATAATAAAAACCATATAGGATCAAATAAAAAACACAGCGCTATGAGGTTCTATATATTGAATTAGTAACGTAATATAATTTTTATATATTATCATGCTGCATGTTCCATCTTGCGGAACAACGAAGGTATTTGTATAAATTGATAAAAAACGTTTTATATCGAAGTGAAAGGCTTCTAGAAATTCCTGTATACATTAACTAAATATTTTCTATAGATGATTCATGTGAAAGAAAACGAAAAGGAAAAGGTAGCGTTATTGCCTATGTCGGGGCTAATTTTGTCAGATGCCCATTTTTGCTTATCTGTTTTAATTATATTATAAAAACTGTTACATCATCTGATAAAAGATAGATTTCCAGTTTGTATTTATACTTATAGTTTTAAAATTTAATTTTTAATTTTTATTTGAGAAATATAATCTAAACACAAAGTGATATGTCAGTATTGGTGATCTTACTAGCAAAATAACGATATATATATATATATAATATTGACATTATTCATTTATTTAACAAGCTGTTATCTAGCTGACGTAACAATACGTACGTTAATCGGCTCTCTCGCACCTGAGTCTCCGAGGCCTACGACACGCAGGCAGTTACGCTTACAGGGCGCATCTCGTGGGTGTGTTCGGCCTAATAGTCTATCGAAGAGTAATCCATTTGGCTGGTAATCAGCATCGAGAGAGCCATCGAACGCGCGTCAGAGCAAGTGCATTCGCCAGGCCCGGTACGTCGTCGTAAATACCAATTAAAGCTGTCCGTGCCGTTACGGAAATGCACGACCCGCTATCGTACGATGCATACGGTATCACAGAAACTTTCGGTGAACACGTTGTCACTTTTTATGCGAAATTCATCGATGTTATTTCAGAGTTTGCAAAAAACACAGATTTTCAGTCGATGCATCTCGTTGTGCTGTCGTTTGCAATGCAATTTAGAAAACCTTTATACACACACCGAAAAAATTGTATTCTCAACTTAAAAATTCTCTTTTTATTTTTATTGTTATCTGTTCTAAAATATGCGCTAAGAGAATTTGTTTAAAGTAATTCTTCTAAAGAATAGATTAGTAATAGTTATTCTTAAATTTTGTTATAAATTGTACAAGNATCTTATAATTTCATCTTACTTATACACTGAGAGAAAAAAGTGTAGTGGTGACAACTATAAGGGAACAACCATACAAAGTTTGTTAATATAATTATAATATATAGTTAAGTGAACTATATTATAGTTATTGCAACTAAATTAATGGTTAAGAGAACTAATAAAAAATAGTATTATATATTATATAATAAAGTAATTACAACTATTTTTTATTAGTTTTCTTAACCATAAACTTAGTTGCAATAACTATAATATAGTTCATTTAACTATATATTATAATTATATTAACAAACTTTGTATGGTTGTTCCCTTATAGTTGTCACCACTACACTTTTTTCTCTCAGTGTATAAGTAAGATGAAATTATAAGATTTATTCTAGAACTGATTTTCTACAAATATAAGAAGGAAATATAATTTAAAAATTTTGAATCTCATTAGGGTACACACTGTTTTCCTTTGATTAAGAAAATTAAATGTAAAAACAAACTAATAAATACACTTTTCTTATTTTGATAATACAATTTTTTCAGTGTATAAAGTGTATATAATTTTTATAATATGAAAATATATATACATTTTATCTATTCAATTTGCCAATCACGTCACTAAATTAATAAAATAAAAACAAATTAATAAAGCTATCAGTCTAAAATTATAACAAGATTATGACCAAATGTGCTTGATTATACTTTAATTAAATCTGCAGCGCGTATCTCTCGGAAGGAGCAAAGCGACACACTAAAGTTTCCCTGAACCGTTCAAACTTAGATCGAAGGTGTAAAAACTGATCTCCAGGTCGAGCGAGCCTTGCACGGAAGAAAAAAAAAAGATTTGCATCCAGCCCGTATAAAATTCCCGTGACGAACATGCGAGCGTTTTATCGTTTTCGCGCAGCCTTGTTGTCGACCATATCGATAGATCCGACGCGGTAGCAGCGTTCTATGAAAAGGATGCGGGATAACAAAATGGGCGGGAGAACTGGCGACCGGAGACGGACGAACGTAAAGATAGGAAAGAGAAAGAGAGAAAGGAATCGCAGACGAAATCTTGCAAAAGGAGAGCGAAAGACGGTAGCTCCTTTTTATGATCCCCGTAGGAGCAGCCGTATGTAATGCTGAAGAGCGGGGAGAATTTCAGCGGGAACACGCGCTACGAGGGCTTCTGCATCGACCTGCTGAAGGAGATAGCGCGCATGGTGGGCTTCACTTACAGGATCGAGCTCGTGCCGGATGGCAAGTATGGAGTTTACGATTACGAGACCGGCGAGTGGAACGGGATAGTTCGCCAGCTGATGGACAAGGTGAGTGTGTGTGCGGTACGCGTCCGTGTGCAACGAACTCGAATTAGCGCTGAGACGTATACCTACGCCTAGGGTGGAAGGAAATTCAACTGTCTGCGCTCGTACGAACTCTGGCAATTGTCAGAAATAACGTTCAGCGCTCTTCTAGATTGATAATCAATTTTAAATGCTCCATTTTGCACCTGGATAGTCATCCTACAATTTATTGTTAACAAGCGTGAAAGATTCCTGTTTGACTAAGGAAGCTCTTGGAACGAAAGCACGCCGTCAGCTGACGCATACATACACGGTGTGATTTACATGTTACGGAAGCGGTGCATACGCGATCTACTGTGCTGGAGGTCGTCGACTCCTAGCGCGGTGAGACAGTTTGATAGCCGACGATAAACGCAACAAAGGGTAGTTAAGCGAATTTCCACAGAGATAGGGAGCAAGTATCGGCATTTGCGAGGAAATGTGATGCTCGGGAGATATGGGTAATGTCGCTCGTAACAGGCATTATCCTGCCAATCCCAAGAAATCCGTAGGACTATACGGCACAAAATTTACTTACGGCTCTCCTTTACACGAATTATCGCTCCGAGCTGGGTCGAAGGTTCTGCCATTCGTATCAGTAACGCCCCGCGCGTGTGAACATTAATCATGCAAATTGATGACCACACACGCGGGATTACCTACGAACGACACGGCGCGGCGGGCTGTGCTGCGATATATATATATATATATATATATAT
>QKQZ01001573.1:18934-34026 GCA_003595255.1 Solenopsis fugax | reverse complement strand
ATTTTTACGAGAAGAAGTTGGAAGAGAGTCTTTTTGCACTTTAATAAATTTACAGAGCTTGTTTAAACTATAAAAAGCAGTTTTAATGTTTAAATTTCTAAAAATGTTATTAAATCTATCTGAAATTAAAGGAACGTAAGGAAACGTAAACCATGTAATTTTTTCCTCTACATCTGAAGTGTTGTCAGAGACTTGTTTCTTTGACTTCTTCGTGAAGAGGCATCTCAGTCGTTCCCTAATAACGTTAAATGATTAATTATATTTTTAGATGTTTCGCACAACACTAAAAATATTTTTTTTAATTGAACAATTTTTTCCCAAATTTTATTTTGCAAATATATCACTAATGTAAGATTATTCGCCATATCGTTATAGTTTTATCGAAATACTATTCTGAAATTAAACAAACAATTATCAATATTTTATAAAAGATTAATACTTCTACATCTATTTTTGTAAACGTACCTACATAATTGCTGATTATAATTTTTATGCAAGATTTCGTCATATAATTTAATAAATGTTGTCCTATCGGGGTAATCAAAGCCGAAACCCTTCTGTTTCTTTCAACAATCTGCCATCAGATTACGTTGCACAGATCCTGCTCAGTTTCTACTGTCTGCAGGTTCTGTTAGCAGGATCTGTTTAACTGCTGCCAATCTACAAGCATGGAATGTCAACAAGTTCTGTTAGATTTCTAGCAGCAGTTTGCCAACATTATCAGATATTATACAATTTGTGTGAAGTCTATTGCCTTTCTAGCGTCAGAAATTTATAATAGACTGTGCATAATCTGTTTTTTTTTTTTCAAGTTTTGGTTAGGACATACATACTTGAAAAAATTAATTAAAATTTGTTTGAAACACTTATTTTCAAAATCATTTTAATGAAGACATTTTCAGAAAAAGTGATTGAAACAAAAAATTCTTTTTTTGCGTGTAAATTCAAATGTAATCTCAAATTTCCAATAAAAAATACTGATACGTTCAAAAAATTTAATATCTGATCTAGATAGTCCATTTCCGATCGAAATCGGATGTTGAAAATATCACCATTCAATACAGCGTACCCGATTTACTTATCAAAATTTTTGAGATTTTTTTTATAAAAACCATCTCGATTTTAAAAGAGGTGCACAGGTGGTTTCATCTACCCTGTATATCCTTCAAATATTATAAAACAGATAAGATAAAATAGATTTAATATGCGATAATAGGCAAATTGATATTAACATTTTAAATCTAATTGTAAGTAATATTTTATGCACTTCGATTTTTAGTGCGCGTGAAGCTAAATTAGGGGACAAAGTTAACGCATGCAAATAATCTAGACAGCATGTATATCTAAAATTGGAACATAGAATGTCTCTTTAAAACGTCTTACATTATGATATCTGAAAGATATTTAAAAAAATATCTAAGACCAGCATTCATAGTCGTAAATAATTTTCTATCTTTGATTGAAAGAAAAAATGAATGAATGTATGAATGAATGAGTCTGTAATTAATTACTCTTTTAATTAAAGAATGAAAATTATTTACTATGAATACCAGAATACTAAATGACATTTTTAAAACGTTTAATATTCTGATTTTGGTCATGATGCTGTGTAGGAATGAACGATCTATATGATATCGTGAATATGAACAAGTTCAATTTTACATCGACAAATCCATCTCTTTTTATTTGTTTAATATGTGTCTCTAATACGTCCTTAAAATAATTTTGTTTTATCATAATAAAATAATTTTATTATGTTTCATAAATGTTCATATGATCGTTTGTATTTGCTAGTTTAGTCTGGCTTTATCAACAAATAGTTACTTTAGCTCGACGTTTCTTACAGCGTACTATTATTGCACATATACAGTCACTTTGCAACTACTCGTATGACGACACTCAAACTGGCAAGCGTTCCATTTGTCATTTGTTTGTTATTATTGAAACGCAATCGCGTAGAAGATACCACAAGAAAAAACATGATTATTTTCTACGATTAGCTATTATCAGATGCTTTTAATTGACTCCTACAATCGACATTTCGCATCGGGTTTACAATTATGTATTGAAGCAAATATTCCGCGTCATTTATTCATTTGATTTATGTTCCACGAAAGAGTGACAAGAGGTAGAAATTATAAACTTCGTATTATTTCATTATTATATTACATATTTTATTGTGATATTTTTAGACCAATAATCGTTTTTTAAAAGAAATTTTAACGCAGATTTTAACTCCCTAATGAGCAGACAATATTTTTAAAATGTTTTTTAAATAAAATTTTATCCATTTAAAAACATTTAAAAAATATTGTCTGCTCATTGGGTCAATTCGCATCGCATTTTAAACTTTTAGACATTTCTAAATACAGTTCGTCTATCATTTTTGGACTGCTTTTTAGAATGCTTTTAACTTTTAATTTATCTCAAGTTAATTTAATCTTAATATAACTTTTGACTAGTTAGTATTTTGTTCATGTAATTTTTAATTAAATTTTATGAGCCATTAAATTTAACTTAATTTAGTTAAAAAATATATTAGCTTACTCAACCGCGTTTTTATCAGATGATATAATAATCTTTATTATATTGTTTCGAATTTTGCAATAATTAATTTTTTATAAGATAAGCAAAAATGAGTGACTGACAAAATGAACCCCGTAACTGAAAGTAGATAGTAATGCTACATTTTCCATTTCTTTTTTATCATGAGTCATTTGTACAAAATACAAGCTAATGTACATTAAGATTCCTAGAAGCCTTTCACTTTAATGTAAAATGTTTTTTATCAATTTATACAAATATCTTATGCGCGCTGTCTCGCAGGACGCAACAAGTAGCGACAATATATAAAGCTTTTATCTGATGTATCCTTTTTTTATGTATCC
Organism: Solenopsis fugax; assembly: GCA_003595255.1. Taxonomy (NCBI): domain Eukaryota; kingdom Metazoa; phylum Arthropoda; class Insecta; order Hymenoptera; family Formicidae; genus Solenopsis; species Solenopsis fugax. The sequence goes on along the minus strand of QKQZ01001573.1, from coordinate 31,138 downwards.
TATACGGTTTTTACTATCTTATAGTCTGTCGATTATTATCTTATATTCTGTCGACAGGCGAGGTGTATGCCAGTTTACGCTGCATCTCGATTTTATGTTTAAAACCATATTATGAGAAATACTTTTTCCTTTATAATAATTTTTGTAGTTTTTAATCATTATAAAGTACATTTTAACAAATATAATAAACATATTGTAATAACAAAAATATTGTAAATTTGTGTGGACGCACTGGACGCGACAATATAAACAATCATCTAAAATTGACGCGACATGAAACGTGTGCTAATTAGTAAATACATAATTTGCAAGCAATCTTGTTTATTTTAATATTTCGCATAACATACGTATATTCGATTTTTTACATTTAACTGTTGAAACACGTACACATACAGTTGATTATTTTACATGTATGATAAAGTAGTTTGGATATCCTGTTTCTATATATGCGACTAGCTAATTGTCTTCCTAACTCGGGCAGATTTTGCGTCGTGCATGCGCTGAAATTTCCATAAAAATCATCGTGTTCCGGTGCACCGGAGCGCGCCGTGATGCGATTCGAGGCCGATTACGTCTTCGTTGTATTACGTATCATCTCAGAGGAAAGCCGTCCTGTTACATGTTAGGTAATCGATCGGCCGCCATCGCGAATCCTCCGCATCCATATTCATGGCCGCCGCGACGCTTATCACGAGTTCGGGCTCGAGGAAACAACGACCTATCAAATAACAAATTGTACAAAGTGCTACAAAAAATATATTGTAAGAGCTATTCCTTATAGGATTTCTATAAGTTAAGACATCGCCGCCATACAGCTAAATTAACATTAAATTTTAGTTTTTTTTACTGATTTTCACAAATGCGGAATAGAATCTGGGGAATAACTTTTCTGTTATTCATTTAAATAAGAATACAACTAGAAAAAAGTCAACATGATAAAATAATAATTAAATTAAATATGAAAATATTTTTATTAAAAAATAAGTTTAAGTAGCGAAGTGTATTTATAATATTTTTAGCATATCCTGGCAACATACGAAAAATATTCTATAAAGATGTTATATGAATGTTCTGAGCATATCCTGATAACATGCAAAAAATAATATTCTAAAGAGATGTTATAAAAGTATTCTGAATATGTTATAGATATTCGTATATTTTGTATGAAAACAGAATATTCGTATGATATCATGTTCCGTTAGGGTTGAAACTGATTTGGTAACACTGATTTTATCTTATTTAGATCGGTACTACTATAGACAATGTAGGAAATAGAAATGAATATTAATATCATCAATTATTAAATAATATACCGGCATTAATTTAAATATAACATTTTCAACAATATACAAAATATAAGGCTAAATAGCTAAAGGCTAAAATATAAGCCATATAGCACTGTATTAATTATTGTTTTTTCTATTAAATGTTACATTTAAAATTTGTGCTGGTTTGGCTGTTACATATAGCAGATTTAGGCAACTAAGCAAGAATCGTTATTTCATTGGCTTAATTCTTATTACAGAAACTCTAGTTTTTTGTGCAAAAGATCCTAGAATTCATATTAGGTGTTAAACTTAGTTTTCACCGTTTTTTGTTTGAAAAACGAATTTATTTCAATAAGAATATAAATTAATACATTAATCAAAATATTTTCTATCGTTTTTTATTACGTTTTCCTGTTTTTTTGACAAAAGTTGGATTTCGCGATGATAGAACGAGCTGTCTTTCGAAACAAGCCATTCGTCCATCCATTTTCGGATATGTTCGTATTTGAAGAAATATATATCGGTGAGCGCGTGTTGCATCGGAAAAGATGATAGTCCGATGGGGTTAAGTCTGGAGAATAGACTGGGTGCGGGAGACTTCCCATTTGAGCTCTGACAGTGTTTCTTTCATGGTTCTTGCAACATGACGCGCATTGTCATGCAAAAAAATTACTTTGCCTCGATTATTGGCTATTGATAGCTTTTATTTTCACAGCCATAGAAGTAACATTTAACACTTTTGACAATTCTTCGAGTGTCTAAATTGGATTTTCATCCAATAATGCTTACAATTCGGCGTCTTTAAATTTTTTCGGCTGTCCTGAATGTTCTTTGTTTTCCACACTGAAATCATCACTTCTGAATCGTTTAAACTATAGTCTCTACATGTTCTTGTTCACCATAAGTTTCAGAAATCAATCTATGCGCTTCAGCTGCAGTTTTTTTTTCAGATCGAAGTAATGAAGAAGTAAATATCGACAAAACTACTTATTATTTATTTTAAATCGATTAAAAAATATCTTTGCTTTTACAACAATTAACTTTTGCGCACTGTATTTTATTGACAGATGTCTAACCTTCAAAAGACAATCAGCTTCAGCTGCCGAAGCTCACTTTTGCAGCTGGAGCCATTCTTGTGAGCGGCGGAAATTGAGTTTGTCATTATATAGTGACCTAATAAGTATATTCGTTTGTTCGAGAATTTAACTTGAGTGCAAGGAAAGGATAATTTTGCTGAAATAAAGATCTGAAAATAATTATGTTGAAACATTAAAAAAATTTATATTGGATGTTTAATCTGATTGCTATAATGCCAAAATTTTTTTCAACAGTATTATCGTGCTTGAACGTCTTACATAATTATTTTGATAGTTCAACATAAAATTATTTTTTTATCTCTATCTAGCTAAATTTTTAGATACCATGATAAAATTGTTTTTTCCGTGTAAGCCATTTTGGAGTCATTTATAGAGTAAGACTTCCACATGGAAAAGTTCAAATAAATTTCCCTTTTTTTGTTGAAAACTTTTAAGATAAAAATTTCGAATAATTCTCTAAGTAAAAACAATGTAAAAAATAATCCAAAGTATATATCAATTTTACTAACAAGATTGTAAGATCTTCATAAATAAACACGAGAAATAAAACAGCAAAGCTATAGCTCGCTACACAAGTTTAATTCAGCAGATTTGAAGGTGTAGCAAAGAAATTATGTCTGAAAGCGATTATACTCTACTTAGTTATAAATGAGAAACTTATGTAGCGAGCCATAACTTTGCTGTTTTTTTTTCCGTGAAGAAAAAGAAGAACTATAAAAGAATACCTGTATAAATCGGTGCAAAATCGTTTTATTTTAGTCCAGAAGAACCTTCTTAAAATAAAATTAACATTAAGTAAACATTAAGTTTCATCTCATTTGCATTGCTTTCTTTCATTCTGATATCTCTGACTAACCTTTTGTTGGCGGTATTGAGCGAATCCTTCGAGCGCGCTCTCGAGACGTCGCAAGTGCATCAGCATCGGTCACGTTTTATGACGGATTAATGCGCTCATACCAAGGATGCGAGTGCAATTATGCCCGGAAGGTCGTCTGCAAAGTGTAGCCTGGTCGTCGGTTCAGGAAAACATTGACGGTCATCCACACAACGCGACGATAAATGCGAGTCACATATCGAATACTCTATTCGGCATGCATCCGTATCCGAATAGAGTCATTAACTGCCTCTCAAAGTGCCTATTAATTCGCAAATATAGTCGTCTCGCGGTTCTTCATTGAGGTTCATTTGATAATCCGATCACGAAACTCAATCAAATCGAATAATTCTCTTCCGCCTCTCTCTCTCTCTCTCTCTCTCTCTCTTCGCAACATTTATTCTTACGTAAAATTTGATAGTAGTTATGTAATAATCTATTAGAAGTAATATAATATATCGATTAGAATAATCTATTAGAAAATTTTTAATTCAAAATAATTACAATTAAACATGAAAAATGAAATTAGAAAACATTAGTATCGAATTAAAACTAATATATTTAACAAATATTGTTTTAATATATGAACAAGAATATAATTTCTTGCTTATACATTGAAACAATAATAATTTTGTTTATATATAATTTAGTCTTCTTTAAAGAATTTGATAATCTTAAATTAATATTATAATATTTTTTCAACAAATTATTATATTTTTATTTCAATACTAAAATAATTATCTAAAAAAAGCACAATGATTGTTTTAATATTAATAATAATATTAAAAAATTCTAATTCTTGATTTGAAGATAATGTTATTTTTTCTTTATCCGATATTTTTTTCTTTTATGAAAATTATTGAATATATTTTTCTTGATGAAATTATACAAAATTTCTTTAAGCAAGCAAATTACATTTATTTACTAATATACAATCTCAATTTCAATATTTAATATTTCAAAAGTAAATAAATATTCTCGAAACCAGAATGTTTTTTTCTTTCTGTATAATTGAAATGCATGTATTAACATAATTAAAACACATTTAGTAACATGCTAAAATGATGAGTTTTCTACTACGTATTATTATGTATATCATAGCACTGAATTTTATTAGATAGTTGCATCTGTCAGGGAATGCTTAAAAGTTTCAGATTCCGAGATTCTCGGAACTGTCTCAAGGATTCGATAAGATAAAAATTTAATTATCCAAACAAGATTTTATGATTCAGAGAGAATAGATGATTGTAAAACCCTAAGATTTCAGAATCAAGGATTCGGAATCAAAGGCCTTAAAACGAGCAGATATTTTATTACTTTTCCCCAACTGAAGGACATTGGAATTCAAGGAGTCGAGATAACAAATGTTTTAAAATTGAATAGCAATATCTTTTTTCCCAACGATCTGCATTTCTCTTGGAGGTCTCTTTCTGATTCTTTTCTCTCTTCTCTCTCTCTCTCTCTCTTTCTCTTTTTTTCTCTCTAAATCCTCGTGATGTCTATCGAGGAAACTAGAATTTACATTTGGAATGACTATGAAATATGTGACATCGTGATATTTTCCAAAACTAACTTGTTAAATATTACAATTGTGCATTTTCTTTTTATATTTTTCCCTTTTATCGAGTGCTGATGGGAAAATGCACGTCTCGCGACGTGAAGATTAGAGAAATGTAACGAGCTTCCGCTTTCGCGTTCTGATTCTCGTTAATTCGCAGTGTAAACGGAACTAGTCCAAGTGGCCGCGGTGTCGTCCGACACCGGGACTGGTTTATCGTGAATGAAAACTGAGTCTGGTTCGCGCGGTCTGGTCCGAGCGCGCGGCAAAAAAGAAAAGCGGGCCCCGGGGGACCTTCGACCGGCCAAAAAGTCTTCCGTGTCGGTCCAGAACGGGTTTCTCATTGAGGATTAAGTGAAAAAGATCCTTGGACAATGGCGCGTATCGGCTACGCCAATCGACTTCCTTCAGGGCTACCAATTGGAGCGTGTTGCGTTATTTCGACGACGATTCATCGGCGATCCGTCTCGATTCAGCCCTCGATTTAACTCTTTCACGCGGAATGACACGAAAAGCGAAACTATACTTCTTTGACAATTTAGATCTCGATTTTCTACTTGACCGCTTGATTGAGCTCGTAACTGACAAAAGACATGAAGTAACTATGTAAAACTGATTTTATTCTCTTTGAGTTATGTTGTTAAAAATCTAAAAGACATTTTTTACAGATATGCGCCAATTTTTGAGATTTAAAAGAAACAAAATCTCGTAAAAGTTAACGCTTATCCTTATGAAAAAAATACACTCAACTAGGCATTGGCAGTCCTAAATGACACTCAAATTCAATGTTAACTCCCAAATAAACTTCCAACTTGAGGATTAACACTCAATTTGAGTGTCATTTCGGACTGCCAACGCCTAGTTGGATGTATTTTTTCGTAAGAATATGTTTGATTTCATACAAATATCGTCAAAACGATAAGTGACATGAAAAATGTTTTAAACAAAAATTTTACGGTTTTTTATAACTGTGTAGTTATAAAATTTTTTTATTCTATTATTTCTTAAAATGCTTACAACATAAATTATTTTTGTAAATTGTAAAATAACTTTATCAATAAATTTGACATATAATTGTTTTTAATTTTTGTTCATAGGATAAATATAATTTCACATAAATAATAATAAAGTGGCAATATTTTGAAAAATATTGGATTTTTGTGGAAAATCCAAGCACACAACTATAAAGTACATAAATAATTATAAGTTTCATTTAAAACACTTTTTTTACCTATTTCTCACCTATCATTGCGATGATAGTTGCTTAGAATTAAATACAAGCACTAGTTTTAAGGGATTGCGCTTCACCTCTTTTAAATCTCTAAACAATCACATATAGAAAGATGCGTCTTTCTTAAATTGTAGTGAATTCGATCGGACTGCACTAGTGCTCACTGGTGCACATGAAAGTCGTTGTACACTGATCTAATCTAAATGTAAAAATAAAATATCTTGAACGATAAAATACATACTTTATCAAACATTGTGTACAATAAAGTATATTGAGAATTTCGCGGTTTAACCCGTTTATAATTATATTAAACATCTTTACGTCGATTTGTGTACGACGGCTTTGATATGCACCAGTGCGCACTAGTGCGTCCAATTGAATTCGTTATTAAATTTGTGTTTAACAACATATTTCAAGGAAAATCAAATTAATTTTAGACAGTTGTGACTCGTAAAGCCCATGCTCGATGTAATAATCTACATAACTAAAAATATCGAAATAAACAATTAAAATACAATTAAAATTAAGAAAAAGACCAATATACGAGGTCACAGCAAAATCTTAGTGCTGAAATAATGTTTCTTGTGTGATTTTATATACAAATTTCTAATTCTTTCGAACTGTGCATTACTTTCGATTTCAAACGCAGCTTTTGAATTGAATCAAAAAATTATACTATCACAGAATTAAATTAATCAATTTAATATAATTGACGCTAACTAGCATCTCTAAAATCCCCCGCCTCCCAGAAAAATAAACAAACTTATATGACGATTTTATAATAATAATATAACTTTCATGCATCAAATTTTGTTAAATTAAGAACATTCTCCAACATTTTCACTAAATTTTACTGTAAAGAATTTATTGCAAAAAATATTACCTCGATCAGGGTTTGAACTTGAATCTCGCAATTTTTCGGGCGGCTGCCAATTTTCATTATATTACATTTCTTGATTATTCTAAAGGAAGCTGTTTTAAGTCCGGCATGTATGCGGCGCGCAGCTTGGGGAATTTTGTAAATGTTTGTAAATTTATCTAGAAAATTATTGAGCACGATCTGCTTTCGACCGGTATAGCCTTCTCGCAACTTAAATTTAAATGTGTTAAAAGAATGAAGTTTTACTTTATAAAAAATGTTCACGAATTATATAATTCTCTTTAAATGTCACATTAATGAAGAGAGATATGGCAATTATATATCAATGTTTATATACATATATATATATATTTATACTATAATATAAAAAATATATGTAAATTATCGTATTTTGTTTAAATTTTATTCATTATTTATTATTTATTATTTTGTAAATGCCAAAAGCTCTTGAATTTAAAGACATACATGGTGTTTCGAAATTCACGAATCAAAGTACTATAGCCAAAATTGTCGAAAAAATTAAGAAAATATTTGTAGATTTTATTTCAAGAAGTAGTTTTTGATAAGGACTTGAAGCTGATCAATCAGAATTCAGAGATTACGTTTAAACAATTGTCTGTCATGGTTATTAATACTGCCCTTCGTGCATAACTCACGTCATGTGATTTGAATGTAGTTTGCGATTGACTAGTTTTAAATTTTATATATTAAAAATTTTTATATAATAAAAATTAGGCGAAAATTGCCAATACTGATATAACTCTTCTTATTTTTCGGAAACTAAACAATGCACTGTATTAATACTGATGAAAATATGATCTGCTTATTAAATAATTAAAGAAATAGAAACCCATAATTCATATATTAACATACAAGGCTTTTTTCTATATAAAATCTGCTAAAAATAAATTCTTGAAAAATGAGAATAAAATTTACACAATTTTATCTTGCAAATTACATAGTTTAAACAATAACGTACTCGGTATATTATTGATAATATTATATCATTGTACATGTTTGTAAGTTCCTAAAACTGCTTTGATCATAATTTTCTCTTTCATATTTTTCTTGTTTGAAATATAAAATCGCTGTGCAGCATAAATCGATACGCTTCTTCGTGAAAATAGACAATAGGTCTGGTCGCCGTGTTTGGGTCGACCGAAAAGGAAGCTTGTCCAAAAATAATAAATCGTTAGCCTGCAGAACAACATTATCAAGGTCATTATCTAATTCGACAAAAAAAGCATTTACCCTTCAACTGTATACGTGGATCGGTGCAGCATCGAAGGTTATCACAGATGAAGTTATATGGTCTCACAGAGAAGTATACTGGCACTTCTCTCTTTTATGATGTACAACGATTTTATGTCTCAATTCTAGCCTTTTAATTTTATAATCGTTGTGTTGTTTAATAAATACACATTTTATTACTTTATTACTTTGTTTACTACGTAGTTAACTCCTTCACTATAACGCCGTGTCTGAATTCTGCCATTATTGCATGCCTAGCGTACCAGTTTTGGGGCCTAATTTTTCAAACGCTCCTTTTGGATTATGTTGCAAAAACATTAATTAAATATGAAATAAAAACTGTTATATAAAAACTTCTATATCGTCTAATAAAAGACACTTTCTAGTCTATATTTTGTTTGTATTTTTATTTCTAAAAACCAATTTTGGTGATTTTTCTCTACTATTTCAAATAAAAATAGCTCTTTTACTTAATTTTTCGAAAACTTTTTTGATATAATATAGTTACAGAACATTTTATATATGAATGAAAAGCCATCCCTGGTAAAAGTGTCGGAAAGATTCGGATACAGATTTCGGACAAAAATGGATTTAGGCGGATAGATAAAAAACGAAAAATAGAAAGAAATATAGTTAGAAAGTTTTTTTTTCGGATTAATTCATGCCAATTAAAACTCGAAAACGGCACGGATTAAGGATTGAAAACCTTGTCCGGACGAGCTTCGGATTCGTTCAGATTGGATTTACGGATTGAGAAGGATTGAAAAGATTATCAGGATAAGTTCGGATTGAACTCCTGGATTAAAAAGGATTGAATGATTGTTTCGGATTGATGTCGGATTCATTCGGATAGATCTTGGAGTTGATGCACGGATTGAAAAGGGTTAATTCGGTTTAGAACGGACACAGATTTCGGAACGGTTCGTAAAGGTTTGTATTAAATTCCTATCCGAAACTTTCACCAGGGATGTGCTTTCCTTCCAGTTTTTTAAACTGGAGAATTTTTTAAATTTACAATATTCTGGAAGCGAAGGTTTTTTTTTCAATACTTTGAGGTATTTCCAATTCTTCGCGATTTGTTCATTTATGTATAACATGATCATTTACATATTTACACATTCGAAGAGGAAAAACACTTGTCGCGCGCGAGTTAGTCGGAAATCAGTATACGCAAAAATAATGCGTAGATTATGCACAATGGTGACATTAATCGCTCGCAATTAAGCACGCAACGTCGTATCTTTTTGTAGAGCGCAGTTTCTAGACCAAAGGACTTCGTAATCGTCGTTTTCATTTTGACGCGCGCAGCTCATGCAAGAGGGGACGGTACGACGACAGTACATTGAATGCAAATTGAAACGATTATCCTCGTGGCGCGTCTTAAGCGGATCGCATATTATTGTTCTCATCCGCACATTTTTATTGTAAATTATGCGCGACACGAAAACACAAAGGCCGAGTCCTCGTGCGGAAACAAAGCGATTCCGCTGCCGGTTAATATCGGGCTATTATCGGGCGAGGTATTAATCTCTGACTCGAGAGCTTACGTGACGCGCCGAAACGCGACGGAAATAAATTAACAAGCGCGACGGAAAGACGGAGAGTTGTCGCTTTTATTTTTCAGGGACTAACGAGTCAATCTAGAATTTTTAATGCAAGGTAGAATCGATTTAATTAGATCAATTAATTAAAAACAAATTTTACGCCGTAAAAACGCAGCGAGATACCTACGTTTTTTTACGCACGCGTACTTACTTTTCGTGCATTTTAGGAAAGACGATTTATTTCAACGTGTAGATATTTTAAGAGAAATAATTTGTTCTAGAAAAATAATACATTAATTAATATTAGAGCCAAAATTCCCCTCTTTGTATATAATGCACTTAAAATCGAGATAAGCCCATAGACGGTCATAGCAAGATTTTGTTGAAATGTTTCTTGTGTGATTTTAAAATAATAATTAAAAAATAATTGTTATTATTTATTGATAAAAAATATTTTATTAATTCAGGATTATTTTATTAGGCTGATTAACCTAAAACGTATTAAAATATTATCCATGTATGTCTTTTGCGCCAGAAAATAATTTATATATCTATATATAATAATATATATCTTTTTTTAAAAGAAATATGTAAAGGGAAATAACATTGTCCGAGAAAATTTGAATTAACGTTCCTCCACGCGTATTTGATTAATCCAATTTAGTTTAAATGAATTAATATTATTTTAATCTATTATAGCCTTGCATTTTTTTGTTGCAAAAACTACAATGCTAAAAGTCTAAAAAAAACTGGAGAAATCATAATATGAAAACCAAACGTGTCAGAAAATTAAAAAGTGGTCTGAGAAAACTATGAAAATCGGGAAGAATCAGAGAATTTACATCGCAAAGTGTCATCAATTTTGGATCGATTTACAATATGTGCACGAACGGTGCCATTATGCCAGACTTATAAAAAAAATCAGTAATTTTCTCAAGAAGCTTATAAATATACAAAATGTATTTAATTTTTATTTTCTTGAAGATCACTGTGTATCTATGGATGAGAGATATTTCACTGCAATTCAAAGAGGAGGGGGGTGGGATCAATCGTAAAAATTCTATCTAAATCAGTAATCCTTACTTGGTTATTAATTAAATAATATTAAATTATAGCAATTATAGGAATTATTAATACCACAAAATTAATACAATTAATTTTGTGGTATTAATAATTCCAAAATTTTCATTTATTTCTTAAAAACTATTAAACAAAATTTTACTTGAAAAAATTCTGTAAATATTTCGTATAATTTTTTATTATTTCGCAACGTGTAATTTGCAAAAAGCTTTATTGACGGATATTATAGAGTTGACAAGAAAAGCTCTGTATAGAACTGCAAAATTAAAATTTTTTGTTTTTAGAACTTTTTGAAAATGTTATAAATGTTTGTTTTATTTTATTTTTCCTATTTATTTTTTTGTATTTTTCTTTTACTAAATACAAAATTTTATTATTGTTTCTTTGTTTTTCATTATTCTTTTCAATCAAGGAATTTTTTCAAAATGGTACCGAAAAGAGTCAAAGATTTTTTTTCTGTTTCTATAGCAATCTTGAAAGACGCAATAAAATATAATCTATTTCTTTTTGAAATACATAGTATTATAGTTATTATTATTTATTTTTATGCGTGTTTGTTTTTGCTATAAAATAAGTAATCGATTTTAAGATAAACATCTTTGAAAAACATATATACAGGTATGTGCTCAAAACGAAAATTGTTCACAAAATTGAATTTTTAAATCTCAATTTGTCTTATCATTATTACCGTCGTTACTTTCGAAGACGTAATAAGACGCCTACTATATGTACATATTTGACTGTTGAATAACTGTGCATTTCCCGAAAATATCTTTTGGCATCTGTTCAAACAAGGCACTTATACAAGAGCGAAAGAATATCAGTCGGAATTTCTGATAACGCTATTCCATTTCATATCGTTCTAATCATATCTTATTGATCCCTGTAGTAGACGCACCGGCAGTGATATGTTTATTATTATTATTAAAGAAATTTTTAAACTTTTCCATAAAGTTAAATTCTATAAGTTACGCATGTTATTAGACAAAAGAAAATGAAACCGTTCTACATTTTACTCTCTTAAGTAAATTAAATTATAAAGTAAAAGTCAATAAGAAATGAAACACATTAATAATATACGGTATGAGAAATAAGTATGAAATCAATAAAATATCTTGAAATTCAGGCATTTGATGTTCCAAAAAATGTATGGTTTGAAGGAGGACAAATAATGGTATAATCAAGTTTTAAAAAAATCGGTTTTTTTTTTAAGGTTATATGAAGATTATCGCCATTTTTAAAAATGGAATTATATGATTTTTTTATATAATATGATTTCTCTGCATATAAAAGTATTAAATTAAATTTATTGAAAATTTATAATTAAATAAATATAAATATAATAAAAAATTAAGTATTTCAAACTTTTTATATACATAATATTATCTTTGTTGTATACATTATTACAGAGTGAAGAAAAA
>QKQZ01001573.1:0-18892 GCA_003595255.1 Solenopsis fugax | reverse complement strand
CATATTTTTTCTTCACCCTGTGTGTAATGCATGATATATACATCAAAGACAATATTATGCACATAAGAAGTTTGAAATAATCTTTAAAAAAATTATATTTACAATTATATTTATTTATTGTATACACAAATATACAATATATATAAGTTAAAAAAGTTATGGAATATCATTTTGTTTTTTTAAATAATCAAATAAATATATATATGAATTATAATATATATCTAATTATAAAAGAAAATTAACAATAGATTGATATCTATATGCTATACTTAGCAGTTAATTTGTTGATTAAATAGTTTGTCAATTAAATATGATTAATAAAACATTAAAGCGAGAAAAAAGATTGGGATTATGGAATAGGGATATTACTAACTACATAAGGCATCCTTATACATAAAAATAAATATATTGGCGCTTATCACGTACAATAATTAAAGATAATTAAATTTTACAATTATAATTTCTCTTGCATACTTATTTATATTTAATGTATTTCTTATATATTTTGTATTTCTTAAATGTAATAATAAAATTGTTGATACATATATTGCGAAACAGAAAAATAATAAAATTAATTTATAAAGCTTAATTGACTGAATAAGTGTAAAACGTGGAGCTACTAAATGATGAGAAAAATAATTCGATGCTCCTGAGGCACATTGTATGTTCCGTATGTGGATAGGAAAGAGAAACTGAAAATGAGAGAGAGAGAGAGAGAGAGGGGTGGAAGATCGAATACCAGGGATTTTGCTTGTTTCGAGATAGAAAGAGAGAAAAAGAGAAAAGCATTCGTATTCATCAAATGCACGCGTCAATCACGTGTTGAGTATCCTAATACATTGTTGTGATAGTGACGAAATCGTGATTCGTATGGCGACACGTTTCGCTTTTCTCATTGCATTGATTCTCAAGAAAGATTCACCGCAATGCAAAGCAATTAATCGAGACTGGAAGTAAACTCTTTATGCTCTATCGCTTTTTTTCCTTTGCTTCTTTATATCTATACAACATCGAAATTTTTCAGAAATATTTCAAAAATGTTTCAACTGATAAGTGAAACTGACAGCTCAGTGTGTTGCATGATCTTCAACCGTCAACAGTATTACACTTACACTTCACTTTTTTTCTTCAATTCCCTGATGAAAGGTTTTTTCAGAATTTTTTAGAATATCTGTATAATTTTATAACTTTCTCGTAGATTTTGTATATGAATTGGAACATTTTTCAGAAATACACAGAAAAACTCAGAAAGTCAACATCTTTTCTCAGAATTTTTCAAATATATTAATTATGAAATATCCCAAGATTTTTTTTCTAAGAGTTTTTGTTTTATAATTTCTTACGAAATGTTACAAAATCTAAAAAAGTTAAAAATATTTTTTAAAAGTTATTGGATGAGTAATCTCAAAATATTTCAGAATTTACATGTATGAAAAATTTTGAAAAAAGACGTAGACTTTCTAACTTCTAAATATTTCTGAAAAATGTTCCAATTCGTACAAAAATTATGAAAAATTTCACGAGGTGAACATGACCGACTTGGAGACGTGCACCACCGCACATGCATAAATATAATTGTCATAATTGTTAATATATATCTAATATATTGTACTGAATATGGTCCAAACCATAGAACCGAAACGTCTACATTTTTAATTTTTATAGAATAATAAAATTATATTTTACACGCGAACATCTGGTGTCGGCTCTTTCTTGGCATTACCTTCGTACATTCGATGTACTTTTCAGAATTATGGCATATAAAATCTAAAACTTTTTTGGAAACTTTCTACAAAAATTCTGCTGTCTGGTACTCTGAAATGCATTTGATTTCCATTCGTGTTTACATTTTAAAAAGCGAAAGTGTTTAGGATGAATGGAAATTACTAGAAATAGCCAGATTCGGCCCTGAGCAGATGAATAATAGTCTCTTAAAAAAAGAACTCGTTTATCAAAGGCACGCCGAATGCAAAAGAATCAACTCTTTCGTAGGCAATTTTAACATCGAGATATAAATGTTTTAGTGATCATAAAAACTGGGTAATCGAAAAACCGGTTGATCGATGTTTTTGCCGAATTTTCTGCTAATCGAAAACCGGTTAATAATCCTTAGTGGATGCAGCGTCTATCATATTGGTCCATTAGGTTTCATTTCTTTTCAAGATTTATTTAATTAACTAAAAAAGTCAAATTTTACGATATTTCACGCGCATATTTTTCTCCGTGTATAAAAAAAGAAGACCAATGAAATTTTAATGTCAACTAGCTTAACTAGATTATGTTCTAAATTTGAGAACAATGAATCACATTTTTTTCTCTCTTTCTCATTTCACAAGTTAATTTATTATAGAATTGTCTTTATCACTTCTTTTTCTTATCGGTATCTAGATTATAATTATTACGAAATGCTTGCGTGTTAACGATATCTCAATGGAATTTTTCTATTTTTTCATTTTTCCACGCGCGCACGGTGAAAATTTAAAAATTACAACTTATTTAGATAATAACATACCTTCTAGATGATGTATACCCATCGATAAGATTCCAATAAACGATACAGTAGTTGTGGCGTAACAGAACGCTACTGCGATTTACCGCGATAAGCTTTCAATTGTCTGTCTTTATTTGCTCGCCTTCGGAACGCGAGGCTTTAAAATGTCGTAATTCTCACATCTTTACAAATTACACAGATATATCGATTTAAAAATAGTGATACATACGTGAGACAAATAAATCTTCCGTGTGCCATATTCCTGGTCGAAGATTTGTATGTCTATAGTTAATCGAATTTTCGCGTCTTAGGGACATTCCACAATAGCGTAATCGTAGTCATAAGTGGTCATAAATCCATTTCTACCAATGGTAGAATTTAATCTTAGTTTAATTTTCTTTTTATCTTTTTTTTTAATTTCATGAATAAGAAAAATTGAGATTGAAGTTAAATTACATTGATAAAAATGAACAAACAATTGTATATTACAACACTTTGCAACCACTTTACAATTATGTATACGCTATTGTAAAACGACCTTCATGCTAGACATAAGAGAAACTGTAAATTTGCGTGTATCGAGGGAAATATTCGGAAGAAACTTAAAATTTATCAAGGCTTTTTTCAAGAAAAAACAATATTAACAAACTTGAAAGAGTCTGCTATTAATCGAATATTTTATACCCAACAGTTTGTTTATTAATCATTTTGAAATCATTTAAGAATATAATTTGAAGTGCTGCGATTTATAACTGTTAAATTGAACGTCGACGCCCATGAGCCATCGACATTTACAGCTTTTGATCCTTGATCGCATTTACTTCGGCCTTGAGTCTGTTTAGATACCTGTAGAGTCTTTGGCCAATTATCGCGTGCTGTTAATGACCAATTAATTAGTTGAAAAAAAATTAACGATTCAGAAATTTTATTATTTATTTTTGCGAATGTAATACACACACATATACACATTTAAAAGTTTCAATACGTTTAAAATTTTCACGCATCTCACAATATATAAGTATAAAAAGTCTGAAGGGAAAAATTTGTACGAATTAAATATATTAAAACATTTTTTTCTTTTTTTCTTTTCTTTTCGTAAACTTTTTATGAAAATTATACAGTTACAAAATTAATTATAGAAAGTTATATAAAACATTTTATAAAAAATGAATTTTATACAAAAAAAGATTCGATATTATTTCAAAAAATCGTTGCATTAAATAAAAAAAAAACATTTTAAAGTTTTGAAAGTGTATACTTTAAAAAATGTTTTTTTTTAATTTTTTTCTGATAATATTTTATCAAGATACAATGCTTCAAAGTAAAAGAATAGATATTTAAAAATACTAATTTTCAATTTTGTGTAATTTAGAAATAAAATATCGTACACACAAAACTAAAAGGCAGATTCTTTCCTTTTTAAAATGCATTTTAAAAAGTTTCTTTATGGTTTTTTGTCACCGAAATACTTTTCATAAAATGCGAGAAAACTTCAAGCGTGCTAAAACTTTTTAGCAGTAGTGTATGTATGTGTGTTTATGTATGCGCACGCATGTGTGCATGTGTGTATTACATTTGAAATAAAATATTCTTTTAAAGAAACAGTTTTATTTATATGTATAAAAAAATACATATAAATGATTTTAATAATATATTATAAAATATCAGTATTTTTAATTAGAAACGTATAAATAATGGATAAGTAACAAAATATATTGAAGATAAGAAAGCTTGAAATTATAATTGAAAAAATTGTGACGGTTTAAAAACATGCAAAGGAGAAAGAATTTAAATTTCCAGAAAACGTAAGAAAAACAGAAATTTTAAAATAATAGAAAGCTACAAAATATTTTAAATTAGAAGAAACAAAGAAAGAGATTCAAGAAATCTTGTACAATGCAATTTTAAAATTTCAGAGTGAATTTAAAACATTAAGTGGGCACACAGAAAAAAATGAATATCAAATTAACAATTCATTGTTTCATATATAAGCAAGACTATAAAATCTTCTTGGAAGAATTTGATAATCTTAATCAGACATAATTTGCTTACGTGAAGAAAAAAATTTTCTCCATGTAAGCAAATTATGTCTGTTTAAGATTATAAACTCTTCTAAGAAAATTTTGTATTCTTGCTTATATATGAAACAATGAATTGTTGATTTGATATTAATTTTTTTTCTGTGCATTAAAACATTTGTAATTTATATTCATATACAACGTGTATTCCCAAACGTGTGTTTAATATTTTATTTGTTGTATCAAATTTATATACTCTTGAAACAAAAAATGACATAAAGGACTGTTTCTATCCTATCTAAAGGACCAATTCTACAAAACTTATATAGTATATATGCAAAATTGTAGTATATCCTACATATACAGTGTTCCATTTTTAATGTCGCAAACAAATATCTTAAAAAATAATGAAGAAACGTTTTGGACAGAAATTTTAGGATACCGCAAGAGACAAATTATAGTAAAATCAATTTTTCTGAAACAATTAATTTTCAAAGTTTTATGGAGATCATCTTTTTCAAAAATGGAATTATAAAATTTTTTTATATTATATAATTTTCTAATTATTCTGCATATAAAAGTAATTATTAAAAAATCAATAGTTTACGAAATATTTTATACTTTGTTTTAACATATTTTAATATGAAATATAAAATATATCATAAATATGCATTTTTTACTAACTGTGTCTTCATTTTATGCACAGAATAATGAAATGTATTAGTTGATGTAAAGAACATACATGGTTTCTCTTAAAAAAAAAATTACACTGAGAGAAAAAAATTCTAAATTTAAATAAATATGTTATTAGAACTATTCAAATGACTTATCTGCTTCAAACAAGTGAAAATTATTTGTTTGAAGTAAATATTACTGGTTTGATATAAAATATAGTTATTCGAATAGTATTAATGACATATTTATTTAAATTTAGTTATTTTTTCTTTCTAGTAATGTAATTTGCGATATGTAATTACATATCTTTTTACATATCGATTCAAATTTTTTGAAAATTGATTTTACCATTATTTGTTCCTCTTGAAATTCTACAACTTTTATTTGAAACACTTTTTCGTATTTTCTTTAATTTCTGAGATATTTGCCTGCAGCATTTTAAATGGGACACTGTATATATATTTTACGTGCACAATGTTCTTAAACATGAATCTCCGTCTTTCTCTTGAACAATGGAAACTTATAATCTTGAGTGTATTATAGAAACAATTGCACAATAATCGATTCGGAGCGGAATTTTTTGATTAAAAGTCTTTCTGGTGGTCACATCAGTAAAGTTGTTTGTTTGAACTGTCTTCCTATGTACCTTTGTATCGTTCGGTGTCTGTTCGATTTTTAGTCTAACTCTCACGATACCTTATCTCTCGTTAGCTTTGCTCGTGTGTTATCACTCGCTCATACTGATTGGCAGTGGTATACCTACGAATTATATTTGACTTACGTCTTGTCGCGTTTTTATTATCACATCCTGCGGCAAAAGCAGGTTTCCAGAAATCGCGACCAATGAGCCGAAAGACGTCATCGCAATTAATTCGTTAATTAAATGTCGCGATGTTATCTGCAACACTGACGCGACAGCAGACATTTTACTTAATATTTTCTCTAATTAATTTATTACTCTCAATTAAATAAGTAATAAGCTTGGGGCAAGAATTTCTTGAGCTTATATGAGTACCTTATTTTAATTTACTTCATTTATGTTGCGCGAGAAAAATACAATATAATTTAAGTTTTTCTAAAATTTTTATTTTGCGAAATTTCGATTCGCTCTTAAGTATTTAAATTTTTATTCATTTGTTATTTTAAATAATAGAGACTATAGACATGCAAACTTCAAAAATTCCGATATAAAATAGTCTCGAAAGTTCTACAGATCATACACATACAATAGCTTCAGAGCGTTAAGAAGATGCTTTATGTACACAAAAGTATAAACTACTATAAATATAAGAAGTTTATCTACACAAAAGTATAACTACTA
The DNA here is from genome assembly GCA_003595255.1 of Solenopsis fugax. Classification (NCBI taxonomy): domain Eukaryota; kingdom Metazoa; phylum Arthropoda; class Insecta; order Hymenoptera; family Formicidae; genus Solenopsis; species Solenopsis fugax. The sequence continues at coordinate 12,387 of QKQZ01001573.1, read as the reverse complement.
TAAATATAAAGTGAAGATTAATCTCTCGTACATCTCCCGAAGTGTAGGTCGCACGGGGGGGGGGAAGAGGGGGTCAGTAGTGATCCGTATCACTAGATCAAAATCGCAGTGTCATTGATACCGGAAGCGAGCTACGTGTACGTCATCGAGAAGTGGTTATCAAGAGATACACTTGGTCTCGAAAAAATCAGCTAGTCGGGAGCGTTTCGCGTGAGAGTTTCGAGATCCGAGATCGAGAGACAGGGGAAGAGGTCGACGACGAGGCCTTCCCGAGGTCGCCATTATCGCAAGTACAAATATGGTTTACGTCGTCACCGAGGAGCGCCTCGGGACACATAAAGCAGGAAACATGCGCGTGTGGCATTCTACGTTTAAACGGCTAGACACTTGCGCGCACGCGCGCCTATCGTGTCACGTGCGTGCGCTGATAAGAATGCTTAATGACATCGGTCAAGCTTGTAAGATAGTACCCGAGACCTAGAAGTAGAATACGCTTGAAACCTTGAATGTTTGCAAACGTTTGATAACGTGGAATTTTTGAAAGCCGAAAGTTGGGATTTTCGAATGCTTCAAAATGCTAAATATATATTTCGGATTACACAGAAAAATAAGAGCATTTTTGTTTTCAAGATATCTTTATTTTCGAAATGTTATATGAAACGTGAAATGAGATAATGTAGCATTGGGCAAAAGTAGCTTACTTAAATGATGCATTTTATACAATTTCATCAAGAAAAATATATTCTCATTAGTCAATAATAATTTTCATGAGAGAAAAAAATATCGAATAGAATAGAACAATATCTAAAAAAAAAAAAAAAACAATTATTGCGCATTTATGAAACAATTATTACGCTCTTTAGATGACTATTACCTATAATATAAAAATTTAATATTTTTTTTTGCTGAAATTTAAGATTATCAAATTCTTTAAAGAAGATCGTATTATGTGTATGCAAGAATATAATTTCTGACTTATATATATAAAAAAATAATTATTAAATAAAACATCAATTTTAATTCGATATTAATATTTTTTTTGGACATGGTGTAGAAATTCGGGAATATATAAAAGCAGAGATTTTCAAAAATTTCAATATGGCAATATTTTTTGAACCATGATGTAAAAATGCAGGGATTATTTACAATTAGTATTTAGCTAACGATTCTTTGCAAATTAAAGTGCTACAAAGATATAAACGTATTTGTTCGTAAATTTAATCCACACATCGCAAATTAGGATCAGTCTACACATTCTGATTATTACTTGTGGAAAATTGTTTTTTTATGTTTGAATTACTACATATAATAACGGATTTATTAAATAAATAATTTTTTACATTTTGCGAATTTACTTGAAATATTCGCTTCATGCTACAATCGTAGGAAAAACAAGATTATGATTTTTTACTGATTTAAGTTTGCTTCCGTTGACAAAGAGATATATCCACTTAAGACAGATTGAAAAACAAAATTGTGTTATCTATTTACTTATCAAGCTTTATTCTCATTGTAGTTCTCTAATCTTTAATGTTAAACAGCATTATTATCGGTTATTCGTCTGAGTTAAACAAAATAATATTAATTATTCTCTAAACATTTTTTTTCACTGTACACGAGTTGTCACAGATATAATAAATACATCATACATTAGTATAATATACGTATAATACATAGATTAATGCATATAGGATGTTTTTAAAATAATAAAGATTTTATATTGGAGAAAGAAATCTTAATATTTAATTTCTTGGATAAACTTGCAATTTGATATATTACTGTATTTAACATTTAAAAATTAACCGAGAAATTTAATAAGTTAATAAATTGATAATAATCTAATAAGAAGTTAATTAATAAAAAAAGTTTTATCGAAGAACAATTAATTGATCAACGAAAAAGTAATGGGAAATTAAATTGACAAGTGCATCTGCAGAATGTGACTGCTTGTTTTGACATCAATTCGCATACGTGACGAAAATGGAGAAAGGGAATGAAACTTGCGCAATCACATGATACACTGCGACACAATTGAGAATTTGATCGTGACAAGGGCACGACTCTGGACAAAGCGGTGTCCTTCGCCGACGCCCCAACGTCCTCATAGTCCGAAATTGATTGGCTCCTTCGCGATGGGAAACGGTCGCTTATTATTCTGATCGGCCGTAATGACGAACGTGTCGACTTTTCTTCCTGTTTCCGTTCGGCGTTCATCACGCTTCGATTACGAATGTTGCGTGCTTGTCACTCAAAACTGATATATCATCGATACGATGTTCGTGTCCGGCGGCATAATTGATTGTCGATTGATACGGAATAGGATTAGTCTAATGATAACATGAGGAATGCGATCGATTATTATCTCAAGTTAAAATCGCGGGATTTCCAGACATCGTCAGACCTTTTCCAAGAACCAAAAGTTTTTATTCACGCTACGAAATACTTTTGGACGTTCACAGAAGTGTTATCAAAATTCTAAAATACACATAGGAGACTTATAATTCTGTTTACAATTTATATGTCGTATGTTGTGATCAGTGAAGTAAGCTTTAGATAATTGAATCAGTCTTTTGAAAAATAATGTAACCCTTTTGTGCCTGATTTATCCAGAAATAATTAGTATCTAATTCACGTCTTACTAAAGGGTCGCTGATTATGGATCTGTAGTTAAAATTTCAAAATTCAAAATGACGGTCAAAATGAGTTTCACTCAAATCCAATAAAATTTAGCATTATGATCCGCTACATTGAATCCGACATTTTAAATTTCAGGATTTTTAGATTCGTTGTCAGCGACATCAAAAACCTACATACTAACTTACATGTGAATACAAAAAATTTAACATTTTGTTCGCCACATTGAATTTGTCATTTAATTAAGTAGCGATTTTTTCATATAGTTCGTTGAATTTAAAATGAGCCTAGAAAGAATGCGTTATCTTAATTTTTGTGGAAAATATATGTATTTTTCACTTTTCTCCACTTTTACGAGTATTTGACAAGGTATGCAGATCAAGAAATGAAACTCACAAAGATTTTGATTTTTTTGTAAAGAATTTTATCCTCCATATTTAAAATAAGTCTGAAAAGAAATCGCTAACTTTATTTTTTGTGGAAGATAAGATCTTTTGAAGGACTAGGACATTTGTTCCACCAGACACGAAAGCATTAAATCAATTTCTGTCGAAATTGAGATATTAGGAGATTCAGAATCAGAGGAGATAAATACATAATTTCCTTCAAATACTATTTCAGTAGATTTCTTTCTTAGATCAAATCTATAGTTAGGGCTATAGTTTTGTCATTCACATGAAAAATACCAGTCAATAACTGTATACTCAATAATGAATCATTTTAGTATATTGGAATTCAATGTTACGAATTTGCTTTTTTTATAAATTGTATATTTTAACAATAAAATTAAATATTTTCCTTATTTTTTGATACAATCTATTATTTTATAATATCCTTGAAAGAGTCTGTCATTTATATAGAATTTTCTATTTAAAGAACCATATTTTATATATACAAAAATGTTCATTTTATTGAAAATAATAAGTCAAAATTTTTTAAATTTATTTTAGTTTTCTTTTTAAAAATAAGTATTAAAAATAAATGTTCCACTCATTTGACGTATGTGATAATGAGATATTTTTTACATATTATTTTTAGCACGCAGTTATGAAAAATATTTTTTTCAATTCTTCAAAAGTGAAATTTTTTAATGTTACAATTATTCTTCCACTTAAAATTTATTTTTTTTTCTTTTAATTTCTTATTAAATAATTTATTATAATTTCGTAAATTTTAAAAAAGTATCTGGACATATAATTCGAAATTGTCAGACTTCTCAAAAACTTGAAAGAATTTGTTTAATATATCATTACTGACTTAGAAACTTTTCAAAATCCTTAAATAATTTTTAAACATTCTTAAAAATTTTTTTAACGGATTTTGGAAAACTTATATAACATTTCCAAATACTTGATTTAATCTGAAAAGAGCTTGAAAAAAAGTTTTTTTCCCGAGTTTTTATCCATGTTTTTCGAATATTTTTAACCGTCCTTAGTGTATCAATCAATGGGTTTATCGATAATCATTGAGGAATGCAGAGACTTAATTGAAATGACAATTGCAAAAAATTATTATCTCGGAAGAGGATAAATAACAATTATCGGAAGTCCTTCGTGGGTGGTAGAATGGTGCGTTGTTTTCAATTTTTTTATCGCGGATTACATTAATCACGCAGATAGAATTTTAGTAAACAGTCACGCCTCTTGAGCACATCCCGATCGATCAATTTCCAGACGTATATTTTCTTAAGCTCCCTTCTCCACTTTCAAATTTTCCACCCACATAATTTCGTAAATTTTTATTGCACTCTTCTAGTTCAAAGTTTCGCTCTATTTCGCTCCTGTGATTCTCACAACGATCGTGATCTTTATCGTATTCTCCAACACGATGTTGAAACAGTTGACGTCTCTCTCAGTTCGACCTTCAATAGTCGAAAATTAGTCCGATAAGAGCTTGGAAGACTTAACAGCTAGCTCTGTTATTTTCCGCGTCTGGTCATAAATTATCACTGTCGCTCAAGAGATATCCCCAGGTAGAACATAAAATCACAATAAAATCAAGATGACATCGTCATTAAAAAAAAAAATTATTGTGAAATGTCGATACATTTTTTTATTTTGTGATGGATTTTTGTGACTTTTAAGTGATTTGTTTAGAACTAAAAATTTTTTTTAAATCATTGTCATATCAAGAATTTCATCGTAACGTCATCAAAAATATATCAAGTGAAATCATAATGACTTTTATTACTTTGTTTCATTATCTCAGCACAAATCTAACATGGCTCGCACGTACTTGTCCTTGAGACTCGACAATACACAATTTGTTTTTGCATAATTGGACTGACTGACCTGACAGTGCAATTTTTCTGAGTCGATGGACACTTGACAATAATTATATCACACACACCCTAAACTTGGTTATTTCCGACGGCATAATTGATGATAAAAATAGGACCATGATAATGATTATGAAGTTTAATTTATGACCATAGGACCACAAAGAAGATAAAGCATCAGAGTACATCATCTCATAATAGCGAGCTTTGCGTTTCGTTATATGTATTTAAATTTTTATTATTTCAATAATATTTGTTTGTTTATTTGATTGATACTGAAGATGACCTCTGTTACAGGGTCGAAACATTTGTCATTGTTCATGTTATGTAAACGGTATTAAGATTATTGTTATATTATAATTATAGCATTAGTAAGAAAAAAAATACTCTCAACTAACATGGGAACCGTACAAAGTTGACACACGAATTTTGTAGAAAAAAAAAAATCCACGTCTAGGTCTGCTTAAACTAAAACACATGTGACAGGTTTAATTTTTCGCTAGCCCATTTGAAGGCAAAATTAGAGTATTGAAAGTTAGCGCGCACGTAGTAGGTCTACTGTATTGTTGATCTTTTTTATCTCGTTGATTGAGCAGAATAGGTTGTAATGTATGTAAAACACGGACTACAAAGATTATTATTATACAACTTATTCTGCTATAGTAGACCTACTACGCGCGCACTAACTTTCAATCCTCTAATTTTGCCTTCAAATGGGCTAGCGAAAAATTAGATCTGTCACATGTGTTTCAGTTTAAGTAGATCTAGACGCGGTTTTTTTTCCCCCACGAAATTTGTGTGTCAACTTCGTATGGTTCCCATGTAAGTATTGGCGGTCCGAAATGACACTCAAATTGAGTGTTAACTCCCAAGTAAACCTCCAACTTGAGGATTAACACCCAATTTGATAGTCATTTCGGATCGCCAACGCCTAGTTCGGTGTATCTTTAAGGAATCTAGCCCGACTCTAAAGCTCAGATTGATTTTTATCGTTGAATTTATTTCAAATAGAACCTTTTATTATTAATTCATACTAATTGTTGTAATTTCTTCTAATACGATTTCTGTTTGATGTCATATCTTAATCTTATCTCTCGCGATTTTATTGCGTTTTACTTGGATCCGCAATCAGAAGGGAGAAGTAAAACGCTCGTAAAACGTAAATAAATTCTCAGGTTTAATTCAATCAACCTTTCTCCCCGCGTGTCCTACGCCATTAAACGGAACATCAATCCTCATATAACACGGTCATTAACTTCTCGTTAGATTTCCTATCGGCAGATCTTTTCTCACTTCGCTCCACTCGGTCACTCGTGCTCGTCGAAGGTGAAAAGTCTATCTGTGCCTACTGCCTTCTCCCCCTTCTCTTCACCGCACGATTTAGCCTTTCTCTTTCCTTCTTCCTCTCCTTCTCTCGCCACTCTCTTTCTCCGTCTCTCTCTCTCTCTCTCTCCCTCTCTCTCTCTCTCTCTCTCTCCCCGTCGCTCTCTTTGGCAATCAGCTCGCCCCGTTACTTCGGGGCGCATATCGCGCGAAGACGACTCGCTGCTGCTGCTACTGCTTGTGGGATCGGCTCGGCTTGGCACGGTCGCGACGCTGGAACGCGTTAGTGCGCTTCGAACGCTTTCTACCGAAGCGTGTCCTCTCCATCCGTCGCGCCGCGTGCTTACGCCGTTCGTGAATCTGTCCCTCTTCCGCGTGTCACGGAAGCTCGTCCGTCGCCATCTTGGTTATATCGGAACTTGCGTGCGCGCGCGCGCGCGCGCGCATGGTTGAAGCTAGCGAGTGAGCGAGCGAGCGGAATTGCATCGCTGTGCCGAAAGGAACGTAAAGGTCCCGTCGATTGCTAGATCTTACCGTTCCGCGCGTCACGCAGGTCAGAACCCGGCGACAGCGATTGCGCCTGTGCCGCGCGACAATCCAGCATTCGGCCGGAGCCTCGACCAAGTTGCCTTGGGACTCTCTCGTGTGCCTCCCTCGCGGTGAAGGGTCGCGGTCTCGCAGAGGAGCGCGCAGCGCGAACATCAGTTCTACCGGGAAGCTTCCACGCTCGTGAAGGACGTGGTGCGACGCAGAGAGAGAGAGAGAGAGAGAGAGAGAGAGAGAGAGAGAGAGAGAGAGAGAGAGAGAGAGAGAGAGAGAGAGAGAGAGAGAGAGAGAGAGAGAGAGAGAGAGAGAGAGAGAGAGAGAGAGAGAGAGAGAGAGAGAGAGAGAGAGAGAGAGAGAGAGAGAGAGAGAGAGAGAGAGAGAGAGAGAGAGAGAGAGAGAGAGAGAGAGAGAGAGAGAGAGAGAGAGAGAGAGAGAGAGAGAGAGAGAGAGAGAGAGAGAGAGAGAGAGAGAGAGAGAGAGAGAGAGAGAGAGAGAGAGAGAGAGAGAGAGAGAGAGAGAGAGAGAGAGAGAGAGAGAGAGAGAGAGAGAGAGAGAGAGAGAGAGAGAGAGAGAGAGAGAGAGAGAGAGAGAGAGAGAGAGAGAGAGAGAGAGAGAGAGAGAGAGAGAGAGAGAGAGAGAGAGAGAGAGAGAGAGAGAGAGAGAGAGAGAGAGAGAGAGAGAGAGAGAGAGAGAGAGAGAGAGAGTGCTCGACCCGTGAAGTCAACAGTTTAATGAAGTCTCTTTTTGCGACGGAACTTTCTTCGAGTGTCACTTCGAGTTCTTCGTCTCCAACTGCGCTCTGCTACATTCGCAAGCTCTCTTTCTTCTCATGTTCTCAGAGATCTCGCTGTTTCTATTGTGAATTCCGGGTACTGCTAGTTTTCACGATTTCCCACATTCTACTGAAGTTTCTAATTTCTGAAATCTTACGCGAGATCTAGGCCTTAATTTTTCAAAATCTTCTGAAGTTTTCACCCTTTTCCCATCATTAAACTTCCAACACCTGAAGATCATATCTTCCAAGACATCTCTTCACCGTGTGTTTCCTCAAAAGCTCTATAAATCCTCATATATCGGTGTATGTAATCAACACTGGGAATTACTGAACACTTTACCCGCAACAATAGTTCCGTTTCATCCCAATCGTGCTCATCGAACTCGCAGAGTGTCCGAAAGCGCGGGTGACCGAAAGGATGATCGATTGACCGATCAGCCCGGACTTTCGAGATCCTAATAATATTCCAACACCTGTGAAGGATTGGAAAATTGCCATCGGCATCGTTACCAGGTCGTCGCGTACCTCCTAGTGGACCATGTTGGAATTCTCCGTGCAACATGCCGAAGTCGGTACGTATATAACACACGCGACCCGCGACCCGCGCGACGCGTGCGCGGAATAACGGCAGGAAAGCACTTTCTCGGAGGCGCGCTTTTGCAATCGCTTACATTTCTTTTGTCCTTACCTTATTCTCCTTTGTTTTGCCGTGCCGTTATATAGGGTGTCCCGAAAGCCGCACCCAAATTCCTCGCATTGTCTTCCCTGTCGTTTCTGATCAGCGTTAAATTATACTGGTTAACAATGGAAATGTATTCTATACTTGCTCGGGCACACCGACTAGTTGAAGTGTACCCTATAGCAAAACATTCAATTCTTATTAATTTTAAATAAGTAGAAATAAATGAATAGCTCGTGCTATGCAAAGCAATGAGGAAACAGTAAAACCAACAATGAGCAAGTAAATGTGATGTAATTAGAATGTCACTCACTAATCGTAGTTACGTTCACCTTACTAATGTTGTGGTCATAATGAATACATAAAATAAATAATAATAAAAATGAATTTTAAGCGAGGGAGTAACCACTCTTGAATTCTGGTGTACAACCTATTAGAAGTTCGTTAAATTCCCTGAAATCCTTTGAATTCCTTGAAGTCCGGGATAATTTGATGAATTCCATGTGTTATACCATGAATTTTTGGCTTTTACAACGAATTTTTGGTTGAAATCAGTTAATCAGTTACTGAAGAGAGATTTTTGATGACTTTTTTAGGGAGATCTCTTAGCAATCGTAATGAATTCTAATAAATTTCGACGAAAGTCCGATGAAGTCCATTGAGGTCCGCAATCCAGTGTACACCTATTTTCTGAGTGATTACCTCCTCGATTTTAGGTCTAATTTTTATGCTAATTTTAACCGAGTATCAATACATTAATGAATAATTTTGATAAATTTAAAAATTAATATTTTCTTTTTTGAATTTTTCTATTTATTTAATAAATAGATAATGTATGACATGAAAAACATGGCTTTGATCTAATTCAAGAAATACAGATTATACATAATAAAAAACTGCATATTTAAACAAGCTATTTTCAAATTGTTGGATCTCGAAAATAAAAAATCGTTTCGAAACGAAACAAAATACGTTTTAAAGCTAAATATAATTTTATATGACATTAAAAAATTTGTTGCGATGCTGCAACATCATAAAATTCCTTGTATTTTACTTTTTTGATGTTTTCTCAGAATTATGAGCTGAATTTAGATAACGAATTTGTATTCAACAGAACAGTAATATATCAGAAATAACTTTATAATATATTCATCCTCGTGAGCAAAAAAAAATTATATTTTGCCGGGCAATGTTATTAATAATGGATATTCAAGATTTATTTGAATTGAATGAAATCATCATTTAATTGATAAGATATATAAATAAATTAATGAAAACACAAAAGTATAAATTTATAAGCGTATAGATAAGTTAAAAAACAAATTGATTGATGTAACAGATGCAACATACTCGTACCAATTTGAATATTCTTGTCCATTCATCTTTTTTTTTGTCGAAACGCGAAGAGAACCGAGTATTTATAATCAATCGCGAATAAAAGATTGACTTGCGGAGAAAGCCCAACGGCGCAACGGGCAAATCGCTGTTCCGGCATTCGGCCGCCGAGTTTGAAAACGTCAGCTAATAATTAGCCTAATTACAGTGCGCGGAATTCTACGAATCAACGATGCGTTGCGCGCCCTTTCGGATATGCCGTGCTTGCACAATACCGGCAATGAATGCACGTGCGTGCGCTACCAATGGGGGGATTCTCAATTGAATGATCGCGATGTTATCTCGTTAACTGTAATTGACTTCATTACTCTTCGCCTTCGATATAGTCCGCCTACAATTTTCTAGAATGTTCCTCCACCGGCTTATAAAGCTGTTGTTACCGGAAGGTTCCTGCAATGCTTGATCGAACTTTCTTGAAGACACGTACATTCCGAGATTGATCCGCAGAAGAATTCTGAATAAATAGTTTCTTAATATGCTGTAAAATTAATATTATTATATGAGTTACATGTTCATGAAATATTAATTGTATTGTTTGAAACATACATATACTCTCTTAGAAAGTTTTGAAATTACGCATGCTTGAAGAAAACAAATTAAAGAAAGCAAAAACGTATATTTATTTTAGTTTTCAAACTACATATATCATTGTGGAGCTTACTATTAACTTATTTCTTCTTCAATCTTCACATAATCTTTTAAGTGATTTAAGCATGATATTGCTTGAAAGAAAGAATTATGATTGAATTAACAAGACATGTTTGGTTAAGCAAATTTTGGTAACAATAACCAAGAATTTCTGGTTTTCATAATCAAATATTTTAGTTTGCAACTGGAACATTTATGATAACTATAAGGATTTAGTTAATTATATTTTCCGGTTAGATCTACAAAATTTCTGGTACAGAGTAATACACGTCACCGCCATCAGATGGACACGGTGGCGTTCTGTTTCTCATAAGAAAAAAACAACAGAATAAAAGGCGCACTAGATTTTTTATCGATATTTTAATAAAATAATTTCTCGTCCAAATCTCCAAAATTAGATTCGAAGACGAAAGAAAGTAAAAGATGTATCTTGATAGTACAGTTTTTAACTCCGTGCCAAAAAATTAATTCAGGAATCTGATAATTTTCCTACTCGTAATGGGCTAAATAGTTTAATATTTTTTAATAACAGCTATATATGAGTTATCGTTCATACATAATCATTTATTTTAATTTTAATAGTTATTTTATAACTGGCTACTTCAAATTTTGTAAAATTAATAAATATCTGGGATTTTGCGTACATGAGAATAATAAAAAAAAATTGTATTTAAAAGTATCAAGAAGTATCAAAATTATTTTATAATAATATTTAATATAATGAGATTATTTAGGTGGATATAAATCTGCATTTCCATCTACTAAGAATTAAGAATGTTAAAGTATACATATGTAGTTTTCTGTGCAGGTACTTAATTCTATTTTTGATAGATTTATATGTTTTTTAAAATACATAAAAAGTTGTATAAAGACTGTAAAATATTGTGTAATAATAGTATATTTCCATTTGCATATTTATATCTCTTGTATTGACATAATGTTTGCAAATTTGCATATTTATTTTTCTTAATGTGTTTTTTTTTCTTTTGAGGCTTCTGTGTTGTGTGTGCTTCCTCAGCTTATTGAATTATAACATAAAAAAGTCAATGATATAGTCTCTTTAAAAGCTGATAGCTCATTAATCATGAAGACAAATTTTCTAAAAGCATTAATTGACTGCACGATAGTAAACATTTTAAGTCTCCAGAATTCCCAATCCTACAGTCAATGAACACTTAGCAGTAGTGGCAATGATATCGATCAAAATAATCGAATAACTGTCTTTTTTATTGTACTAAACAATTAATAGTTATCACAGTAATAACTATTCAATCACAGTTTCAAAGTAGTTGTTTCTTTGAAAAAAAAGAACTGATAAAGTGTTTTAATAAACTGATTACTATATCAGTAACTGATAATAGTCAATGATCAGTTAACTGAATAGTAATCGTCAGTTATTGATATAGTAATCAGTTTATTGATATTGTACTTTATCAGTTGTTTTTTTGAGGATGACCAAAAGTAACGCTTATCATTAATTCCTACAAGAATTCTTTTTAAACAGACATACTAAATGAATCTATCAGATTTACAATTAATACAACCAAATTTCTTTTAATTATGTCTATATTTAAGATTAATTCAACTAATTTTCTTTTTAGTGTGATTAAATCTATATAGAAATTTGTGTTCCAGTTATTGAGTCAAATTTGTGTTTCGTTTTCTACTTCTCGAGTTGAAACGAAACATTTTCTTGACAAAATTATTTTTTCCACAAAGAAAGATTACGAATCGAAGACTGCAAAATAAAAAAATATTTAGAATTTTTTTTAACTTATCAAATTTCTCAATGATGTATGTACACAGAAAAGAGTTGTATTAACAGTATTGGCTAAGCAGTGTAATTAAAAATAATCTTATTAATTTAATCACACTATTAATAAAACAAATAAATTTTATTACAACGAGCACTAACGTATTTGTTACATTAACAAGATTATTTTCAATTAGATTGTTGTTAACTATACTATAAAATAACATTATTTTTTTCTGTAGGGGAAGGTGGGGTAAGACAGGGCAGTTAAGCTTTGAGAATGAATAAAAGCAAGGTTTTCATAATTAACGAGTCATCTTTATTTTTATAATAATCTTTGGACATTTGTCTTACAT
>QKQZ01001560.1:0-11566 GCA_003595255.1 Solenopsis fugax | reverse complement strand
ATGAAACAAATTTCAGTCAAACAAATAGGAATACTGAATCTAAAGAAACCATTTTCTCTGTGTATATTCTTCGTATCAGCCTCAACAGAATTTAAAGATGTATTACACCTATTTTCAAAATAGTGAAAAAGTTATTTAATTTTAAATATAAATATTAATATAAATTGAACTAAATTGCCTTCTACGGTCATAGCTGGATATTATTGCTTAATATTTACTTGTGTGATTTTTCTTCAAATTCCCCGAATGTGCGCCGAATTGGTTTTCCGGTCGTAACACAGCCGTAAGGTGAATAAGAATAAGTAATATCACATTAATTAAATTGATAAACCTTAAAATCAATTCAATAACGTATGATGCCGACTCGCATCTAGATGTTAACCCCATTCCCCACTGAAAAAAACCCCTGAAAAAACCGTAAAGAATTTATTGCGAAAAATATCACCTCAGCCAGGGCTCGAACCTGGAACCTCCCGAGCGCACATTCGGGGAATTTGAAGAAAAATCACACAAGTAAATATTAAGCAATAATATCCAGCTATGACCGTAGAAGGCAATTTAGTTCAATTTATATTTATACATTAACGGTCCAAACCTCTCTAAATTTAAAAATATAAATATTAACTTTTTTAAAATATAAATATTAATATATTTGTAAAAACAGAGTGTAATACATTCTTATTCGTTTTAGCTTTTTAGAGTTATATATTACACTCAAAAGATATTTTGCAAATTCAACGATTCTGTTAGTTCGTGAAAATATGAAGTTTCATTAAAACTAATAATCTCTAAATAATTTATGGATTCCTTTTTATTCTCACTTTCAATGATTTACCAGTAAGTATATCCAGCACTTGACATAATGAAGCTTTATCTTTCTAGGAACATTTCACAATTTACTTCGAGACTTTGTTATGTAGTATACATCAGTTGGAAGCAAATAGATTTCAAACTTTAACTTTGCTTTGTGTAAGATGTTAAAATCTTTCGGTTTATAATTCGTAGACATGTTTTATCAACTGTTAAACATTAAATGACGCACGATCGATTATATTCAAATTTCAAATCAAAATCACGTATCTGTATTTATAAACATTTTTAGGAATTGACGTGATCATTTTTATTATGTTTTTGAATATTTTCTTAGGAATTTTTGTGCTTTTCTTCTTTTCAACATCGGATTGCAATCAGCAAAAATTACTGATTATTGCATGAAATCTGCATAGAGAAAGATTTTCGCGAATATTCGCGTGCTCGCAAGAGATAACAAAATTTATAAAAAATATACGGTATCCCGTGTTTGTACAATTTATGCGCATAGGTACAGTAGATAGTTTTCCGTTGCGATACGTTTGCGATACAAAAGCAAAGGGAGGTGCCAATTAGTCCCGATGTTTGCTCATTCTTGCAATTGAATTAATTCCGAAATAGTATGGGAAAGATAGCAAAAGTCCGTTAGAAAAGTTCGGCTCGATATTTCAAAACGCGTGCCCGCGGTTCTTCGATTTATGTTAACACTTTACAGCGCACGTTGAATATCAATCAACATGCTGGCAGATTTAACGTTTAGGTATTTTTCCCCCCCCAAAAAAACGTGTTTGATTATACATATCTCCGCTGGCTAACGCTACAATATGTATAAATATACATCGACACGAGACCATAGGAAGATATATATAATAAATGTGTATCGTTATCTTCAAGCTGAAGCGATCAATGCGATCCCGCTCGATCGAATCGACGTTTACATTTCGAGGTCACAGGACGGCATTAATCACTCTAATTTGAAAAGATACGACACGCTTCGTATACCCTAAAGAATATGACTCTCCGTCGATAGTTATCCTGGCGAGATAATCGCAGCGGTTTTGCACCGTTGATCGCGCGCGTTAATGTCGCTAGACTATTCTTCCTTTATTTTAATTATATCCTTCGATCCTTTTTTTTTATAAAGAGGGCCATTAATGTAACAACGGAGTACACGATGTTCGACGTAAAAGCAATCTACTTAATCTATTTTGTGCATCGAATAATTTTCTTCCGACGAAAATCAACGCTCGCGCGTCTCCGAGAAGAATGTTTGACGTTAAAAGAAGCTCTTATAGATCGGCAGTTTGTTTTTTTTTCCTTTTATTTTTCTTTATAACTTTCGGTAAGCGTTCGCAAATTAATGGCCAACATTGTACTATATACCCTCGTTTTAAGTTCGGTCCTGATGACATCCGATGACGATAGCTTCTTAGCTTCCGCTGAATGCGATCATAGACTCGAGGTGTGGTATCTCTATATAGGACAGTAAGGGGAATCGTAAAGGGAATTAGGGGAGATCATTGAGGAAAAACAAGAAGAAAAGGAAGGAAAAGGGAAACCGTTCATCATTCTTCGCGGAGCCATTTGAATCATATTTTATGAATGTCTTCACGCCTTCGAATCCAAGGGAGATATTTAATAGCGCTTGAAATTTTCATATATCAGAATTTTCGGTCAATCAATACGAATTTCAAGATCGAACCTTAAATTGTTCAGACCATTCTAACATGAAAAACGAACTGTTCGATATCTTATTGTTACTCGCAGATCTACAATAAAGTGGAACGAACATAAGTTTATTTTTTTTATCTGTAATTATTTTCGATCCGATCGAGTTACTCGAACAGCCGAATCTTCCAATCGATCGTTAACTTCAAACTGTCCGAATTTAACCGTTGAGGTCACACTTTCAAATAATAACATAACGGTCACATGGGGTCCTCTGGACCCCCTGCACAAAATCAGTCGCCATTTGTCAGCTTTTTGATATTTTGTCGCAAAAATTTTACTGGACATACCTTGAAGTCTGTTCTTTATCATCCAATAATTTTTTTTAAATTAGAATTTAACATAATGAAAAAATTCAAATAAAAAAACCTGCAAAATTTGACTTTTTTACAAAAATATTCATAAAATTTTTAATTTTTTGAGATAATTCAATAAAAATTTAGGGGTGTATTCTCAAGATAGTATACTTTCAGATAAAAATTAGTTTCATAGAAGGTTTTGAAAAAAGTACATTTATTTTGAAGTTTGAAGTGTTCAATTTTAACAAAAATCAAAGAGATGAGTTATAAGACGCAAAACAGGGTAAATACATTTTTTTTCTTAAAAAAAATATTGAATTTTATTTATAAAAGTTAGCGTGGGGTCTTTTGGACCCCTGGTGACCGTAACGGGTTAAAGCTCGAACATTTCCACGTGCTCATTTTGACTTGTTCGAGCGCAATTTGTTCGCAATCTCTTATCCGAATCTTAATGAGTATTTAAATGTTCTTAGTTTCCAATGACTTAATTGTATCTTCCACGTGCGCACGAGACCCTGTGTCTTATGCAGATCCAGCATAATTCAACTCAAGTTGTCCCGCCGGCCCCGACCACGGATATATATGGAAGCTGCGATTCCGCCGTTATTATAAGTCGTTGATTAGTCGTTATAGAAACGCACGCATCCAGGGCGTAGCCTAGCAACACGCGTGCGATTCCCGTGGAAGCCACCGGGGCGAAGGTGCTCGTTTCCGACGCCTAGTGACGATACTTCCTCCCCGGGAGGAAAGTTCTGCGACTGACAACCGCTCTTCACGTGCGACGAGTATACGCGATCGCGACGACCGATCAACGACGAGCCTAGATCTGGCTTGATGCGAACTACCAACGGTGACAGACGATACTTCAAAGGGGTACGTGTAAATCGTGATCGCGCATTACGCGTTTGTCTGCATAGAGTGCATCGAGTGCACCAGTAGTGCTGGAGAAAAAAAAACAATAGTTGAAACAGAAATATTTATTTAAAACATATAAAATATACTGTCCGAAATAAAGAATATTTTGTAAATATGAAAAAAGCAAATAGTATTTAATATTTATATATACATTTACGTGAAATAAAATATTTATTTTACATCTGGGGTATGTCATGGATAAATAAATTTTCTGTATTTTAAAAAAATATAAAATAGAAATAGGCCAAATAAACAAGCAAAAAATATGATGTAGATTTAAGATTATTTATTCATAAGTATTAAAACGCGACGGAACGTTTCTCTGTTTTCTATTGTCTATTTACTATTTTCTATTTTGTATTTTTAAGAAACAAAAAATAAATTAAATAACAATAATTTATTATTCAGGCTCTTATTGAATTAATCAATTTAATAATAATTATTAGGGACTCAAGAGCCTAACTAATTCTCATTGCTAACAATTGAACATATTACTAACTTATTATAAACTAATGATAGATTACAATCTTTAAATGACAAACGTTTCAACCTATTTAATTTGGTCTTCCTCATTGTCAGTGTCGATCGATATAAATAATAAACAATGTAACTGTAAGTAATGACATAAAATGTAACAATACTTATAATGTAACTGTAAGTGATGACGTATAAAAAAATTATTTAACCCAGTTATTTGTCCCGTAGTTGTTAAATTTTTGTTGCTACGATATTCGTTGTATTAACAATTTTTCTTTGTTAGATGTCACAAGAAACATTGATTGTCTATTGTCAATTCGGAGTCTGATCTGAGACTGTCAAAAAAATAAATAATAGAAAATAGAGAAAGCTTATTTGTGCATGATATTTTGAAATGTAAAAATAAATATCTTATTTCAAGTAAATGTATATACAAATGTTAAATACTATTTGCATTTTTTATGTTACACAAAACAATACTTATTTTTGAAATTATTTTTTATAGATACATCCTTTAAATAAATATTTCTGTTAAACCTAGTTGACTTTTTCTCCGACACTGGTATCAACGAGANTTTTTTTTTTTTTTTTTTTCGAGAACGAACTGAATTCTCCCCGATCGCCTAGTCGCGCCCACGACCGCGCACTTAATCGCAAATTTATCCTAAATTACGTATATGTATATATATATATATATAAATCGTACTATATTATTATTCTCGTTTATACTTAAGTAACAGCTAACTACGGTAGCTTTGGTGTTTCATTGTGATCGATTTTGATAATCCATAATCGCCGCTCAGGCTTCCGCTACTCGGCTAGTCTGACGTATGCCCGCACCCTCGCACGCCTACAGACTCGCAATAACGGATACATTAGAAAATCGATGCCTCACGCACATACACCTACAACATGTTACACGCTATGAACGCTTACAAGGAGTCCGCAGGCGATCAATATCTCTTGTCAGTGCTTCAATCTCGGTGATACGATTGAATGGCAGATATAGCGGAACTATCACTAAAGAAAGAGAAGATCGGGGAAACGCAGATTGATAAGACCGAAGGTACTTTTCCGATAAGCATCGGCGGGTATGCTCCGCTATGCTCGCTGCAAAAGAGAAAACTTATCGTAAATCGCGAGGGTTGGGAAATTTTGCTAATAAGCAAGCACTAACAGAACGACATGAGCACAAACCCCCTGAGATCCAGGACGAAGAGGGAGTCCTGAAGTGAAACTGATCAAAAAATTGTAAAATAAAAAAATTTTAATTAAAAATTTTTTCGCTGTGTTCTTAAGTTTGAAGCCTCGACACTAATACAAAACATTAAAACAGCAATTCTGCTTGATATTTCACAGGCACTCTCTTCATGACTTTTGTTTAATTAAATCATATCCGAATAACAATATCGCTTTCAGAATATTTCTCATTGCCGTTTCTATTGCTTCGTATAAGAGAAATTTTAGCAAATTAAAATTAAAAATTATTTTAAATTGAGAGCGATAAGAACAATTATCCTTTCTATAATTTTAATCGAATATAATATCGTTAAACATATTAATCATGATGATATAATATAATCGATAAATTTGCTGAAATAAAGCCAGAAAGAGCAATTAAAATAAATTATTTTCATTTATACAGATTAATAAATGCAAATAACATTTTATACTTCTTGTGTATACAATAATTATTTATAAACCATTGAAACAATTATTATATCGTATTTGTTTTATTATTTCCCCTCCCCAAAAAATTAAGGGATCCAAAAATAAAATTTATTTTGCTCAGGGCACATGAAAAGTTACTCTGTAAGCAAGCAGACTCGCCCAAGCGGAACAGATCACGTTAACGTCGAAACGATGTTAAAATAAATCGTGATCGATCGAAAGGTGATCTTTAATAATCATTTTCACTTCGACGTCATTTTGATGTCGCGATGACTTAGGGCCACTTCAACCAACTCCGATTAATTTTAATCGAAATCAACAGTATGACCAACAACAAGATTTTAATGGTATTAGGGTAAAGTCGCCGTAATTTTTGGTAATAGGGTAAAGTCGCCTATTATGGGATAGGTTCTTAATATGAGGTAGCGAAGTTTCTGCTACATTAATAAATGGCATGTGGCTGGTATCATCATAAACTTATTACTCTTGGGGTGAAATCTATTTAGTAAAAAATTCATTATTAGATCATGCGTGCAGTCGTAGAAAAAAAATGTTTTTTTAATTGGATGTCAAGATTTACTGAAATGTCTTTAAACCTTGTTTATTATAAAATAAACAAATATTTCATGATAAATTATGCATACAGTGATAGAGTAAAGTCGTATTAATAGAAAAATATGGGAGGTAATGATTTGCTTAATTATAAATATTAGATTTGGTGATCGTGAAACCGCAAAGCGTGGAACTCATAATATGACACTCAAAAATTCCCATTTATTATTGCACATTCTGACTTCGAGAACTTTCCAAAATGCTATAATAAAGTTTTTCATTGAAGATTTTCGAATTATGAGGCTTGAAAGTTATGGCCTTCAGCATTAGCACCGAGACTTTAAAATATCTCGAAGAGAATAGATTTTGGAGAAAAATGTTACATACAAAAATTTTTGAATATCGAAAGAGCTATTTGATTGGTCAACTAGATTTTGAGTCTGAAGCCTAATTTGAACTTAGTAAGGTCCAAGTCGATAAGACCCATTTCATATAAAAAAACCTTTGTATCTCATATTAGAAACCCTTTTTTTTTAATTAGCAAAATCGGCAATTTTGATGAAAAATTTCATATACAACAAAGTATAACTATTATCGATTGCTAACTTTTGACGATAAAATTTAAATGTATTTACTATAATTTGGATATAAAAATAGGAGTTAATGGTATAAATTAAATAAATTATAAGTCTTTAAAAAAAGTATCTCATAATAGACAACTTTACCTTATTGCTGATCGTTCTTAACCCATGATTTCTTCATTATATTCGTATCTTTATGTGATATACATCTGCGTGTACATACTTACAATGTATTTCACACAGAGATACGAATATCATGAAGAAATTACAGAGTAAGAACGATCAGCAATATTACCAAAAGCCATTAATGTTTTGCTGCTGGTCACACTGTTGATTCCGATTAAAATTAATCGGAGTTGGTTGAAGTGGCCCTTATTGTTCTGCTCGGACGGGCATATGTTTTGCGTATCGAAAAATTGCCGGCAGAAATATTGAATGCCTGCGCGGGACTCGTTAGAATCGATTGGGACTAGAAAAGGGGGCGTACAACGAAGTTGTCGAACTACAAACCTACCAACGAAAAGTACGTATGTGTGTGTGATATCTACGATCGTCAACGATCGTGCGAGGCTAACAATTTAATTGAGGGAGGACCGAGACGCATGGCCACGCCGAAACGTATAAATCATTCTCGCCACGTACGCGATACACAATCATCGCGACCGTGCGATCGTAATAAACGGTAGCTGCGGAGAATGTGAAGAGATCAACAAGCATGACAATTATGACAATTATGCGGAGTGCCCGAATCAAATGATGAGACGCTGGAAAAGTCAATTCGCGTATATTACATTGTACAGGGTCCCCAAATTATCTTGTGAGAGGCGATCGCCGCCGAGAGACAACGCGGTAAAAACGGCGAGACGTACCCTGTGCATACAACCATGTGATACATTTCTTTTTTAAGCAAAATAAAAATGATTTCTCTTCCGAATAGAACGGTAATCTACAACGAGGGAAATTCAGGTTGTGATCTCTCAACGCGGGACTCTTTGTTTTTTTAACGACTTGACAGCGCGAAGCTTGTTTATCATATTTAGGGGCAAGAGATGTAGTCGAATACGGGGGAAAATGTGCGTTTCCAAATGAACCACACACGATCCCGTAAGTCGCGAAAGTGCTCCTAGAGAACTAGGAGCTTCGCTCCTAGCGAAGACATGCGATCGATTTCATTATGATACTTTGTCTTTAGCACCTACCGTAGAAACAGAATCGTGCAGATAACGCGAACGTCCGAAACTGGATGCGACATCCGGGTGACCTATAAGTAATCTCTTCTTCTTTTTTTTTTCGGAACAATTTAGGATCCTCGTTTTCGTGCCGCAATTTCCGACTCACAGCCACGCATAGTACCTTCTCCGCCGTTTCCTTCGTCGTCGCCATCGTCTGAAAATCCCACATAATTTGGCACGAGTTCGCGATACCAGGTTCTTCGATCGCGGGATCTTCGATCGCGGTGATTCGCAGAAAGGAAGCCGCTCGTATCTTCTTCCCGAACCCTCGACCGGCTCTTCATTTGCAAGAACGCCTCTTTATTTTTTAAGAACGTCCTTCTGTTAGACGCCGTTCTTCGCATCTAAGATCGTAACGGAGGAGCTTCAGGTACCTGCTAATATCATAGATCGAACGATTCTTCGAAATATTCTCTGCCAAGAGATCGACAAACAAATGTTGGTTCCGCGATTGCCAAGATATTCGGCGATCATCGTCGCGGGATCGATCGCCGCAAGATGTTGTCTCGTTGGTAAAGCGGCGAACTCCGCGTGTTCCGCGTGTTGTTTTCGAAACGGCTGAGTCTTCGCTATAAGCTCCGTTAGTCGGCGAGAATAAGGGCAACACCTTGCACGCCGTGCTGCTTGCGCAATGTTTCGTAGAACGAACAAGATGCCGGGGAATCCGCTCTTCGATTCCACAGATTTAGACCTCGATTGCTATTCTACGTCGCTAGGAGCGACTGTTATCGCGTTGCCCTAAAAGAGGAAGATCAAGACCTTAAACCATAAGAGAGTTTGATAAGAGAGAAAAAAGTTTTAAAGAAATAATTTAAGAAAATATTTAAAAAGAGACTAAAGTATTATTCTGGAATAAAAATAGACAACGAAAGATCGCTTCTTGATTACTTAAATACGTTTTTTTAAGATTTAATCTGATACTCGAGCAAATAGGGTAATTCCGGTATTTATGCCGAGGGTTTACACCACAAAAGGAGTAAAGAGATAATTTGCTAGCTACCACACTGTTAAAAATGTCATGAACTTTTAATATACAATGGTAAATGATATTTAAATCACTCGTGACTAAAATGATTTTTAATATACATGTTAATGAAATTAAGTTTAAGTGAATTAAAATATATAAGTGTACTGAAATTTAATATACTTTTAATACAAACGTACACTGCACTGTTAAAAATCGGCAGCATATTTTAATGTAATGTAACGGAAGCAAATTTCAAGCAGGTACATAAAAAACATTGAATGTACATTTAATGTAAATTTAATGTTGTCAAAAGTGCACTAAAAGTGCACTAATTTCATCCACATGATTTTCAGTTATTGATACATTAAATTTAATGTGTAACTTAAAAATACATAAAATTTAATGCCATTTTTAACAGTGTAAATGAAATAATACAAACAAGTAATACAAACGTTCATAAAATTTAAGACATTAGTAAATAAATATTCATATACTGCATTACTTTTCATTCATTACTTTTTATTTACGGGCTTGAACCAAGCTTCCTTTACATGTTAATTAAAAGTCATTAAGAAATTTCTAACAGTGCACTTTATTACATGTTTTTATGTTATGTTAGAATTGTTTTGCGATTTCAATTTTTTATTGTTAATTTAAGGAAACATCGTGAGTTGGATCAATTTATCAATGTAATAAGTAGCACAACGATTGTTTAAAATAATTATTCTCATTGGAAGGAGTGTAAAAGACTTATAGCGAATTCGACTGAATGCACTAGTGCGCACCGGTGCACATTAAAACCGTCGCACACAAATCAACGTAAGGATGTGTGCTTAACATAAATGTATAAACGGGTTAAACCGCGAAATCTTCAATACACTTTATTGCGTTGTTTGATAAAATATGTATTTTATCATGCGAGATTTGCATTTCATTTCTACACTTAGATTAGTCTACTCGTACAACGGCTTTAATATGCACCAGTGCGCACTAGTACAGTCCAACCGAATTCGCATCGAATTAGAGTGGTTATTTCGTGATACGTAAGTGTAGAGAGATAGTAAAGGATGAAGTAGAGCAAAATACAAGTGCTCAGCTTTTGTGTTCTTTGTCCAGCTTGATTGTCCCACGAGAAGCTACACTGAAAAAAAAGACTGGTTATAACTACCAAATGTATAGTGAAATAGTATCAATTAAATATTTGGTCAATGTAACCAAAAATAATTTTACTTTTCTAAATATTTAGTAACTTATACCAGATTTGATAATATTTATTAAACATTTAGTAAAATAAAATTATTTTTGGTTATATTGACAAAATATTTAATTGATACCATTTCACTGTACATTTGGTAGTTATAATCAGACTTTTTTTCTTATATATCCTACTCCTTTTGATATGTATACTATTTCTTCAAATGTAGCTAAATTAATATTTTGTTCAACGCCAATTAAGAGCCAATCACAAGGTCTTCGTGTGTGAATCCATTGTATTATTCTTCAAAATATACAAACTCGATTTGTTAACAGCATTTTGACCGGTTATATGTATCTGATTCGTAGATTTTTGCCGAAACATATTTATTGTTACACTGAGGATGGTCCAAATCCTAGGGACCGAAACGTTTGTATATTTCGAAGAATAATACATGGATTCACACACGAAGACCTCTTAATTGGCATTGAACATTATCTTAATTTATTTCCTTGGAGCCTACCTAATTTTATTTACTTTAATATTTTGTATTTCTAATTTTTTACAGCAGTAGACAGTTTAAAAGTTTTCATTGGTATAGTTTATTTGCATTAAACATTACAAATAATATTCAAGAAAATGATTTTTCGATATAATTGCGGCACATATACCGGAAAGTTATCCTAACATCAAAAAGGATTCAACAAAGATTTCCTGCTCCCAACGAGTTTTCGCGGGGAAGAAATTGTCTTCCACATGGTCGAGAGCTCGATCGGCGAATTGGCGAGCTCCGCATTCCCTAGCCATTCCGATATCCTCGGTTTTCACGAGAGCCATACCTACATTCGAGGAGAAGGCGCGCCTATCTCGCTTGAGAAGGAGAGTGTACGAAAGCTCTCGGCGATTTAGGAAGTATCGGAAAATGTAGCTTCGGCGATTTACCTTCAACAAAAGAGCGGCGCCTCCGGTTGGTTCCACCAGTGGGCGGCCAGGAGTAGATACAGCTCCTGATCCTGGACGGTGTAACCGGGCGGCGGTTGAGAGGGCAGAGGCGGCGGGATAGGCGGCAGCAGGGAATAGGACGGCGGCGGCGGCGACGGGGAGGACAGGGATTGCGAGAACGTTGTTGTCGAGAGCGG
>QKQZ01001556.1:0-11022 GCA_003595255.1 Solenopsis fugax | reverse complement strand
GTCTCTCAGACCCGTAAATGTGTTTCCGTATTTTACAAAATCGGTGTGTTTAAGGGTTAATATCAAAATCTTATAATGTAAACTCGTAAGTAGAAGAATACCTGTATTTTTATATAATTGTATCTATGCGTTCTGGAGTAATCATGCATATGGCATTATATTAAGGGATTTCAGCTAATTATTTTACCGTCGCTTAACAAGAATCAGAACAACGCCACTGGCAGCAATACTATTCCCACGATTAGTACAGTAATGCGTGGCAGGCAAACCGAATCCGAGCCTAAAGAGGAATATCTGCTTAGTATTGGAAGAATTTTTCACAAAATATCACTATTCGATAATTCTATAACAGTTACGAGATATCGTCCACGGTAAATATAATTTAATTCATAATTTTATATTTTACCAACTAACTGATTGTGAAACTTAGCAGATTTCTTTATGCATTTGGCTTTTACGTTTTGATTTTAGCCGTGCATTGTAAAAATTAATTTTTCCAAAACTTTAATTATCGTTTAAAGAAGGTTTTTACTTTAACACGCTGAGTTTTTACAAAATTTTTAGAAATTTTTTTTTTAAGAAAATAAGTAAATACTCTTTTGAAAATTACTTATTGTCTCGACTCCTATTCTGTACACACTTTTTGTCCTTAACGATATCGGTCGGTATCGTTAAGAACAAGTAGCGTGTACATAATATACATGTCCTGTTATTTATTATTGTTTAAAAATTGATTTTCTATTTTTTTTTAATATCAAATATAAATAAAAATTTATTATAGAGCCATTTGATTTCTGCACGATTCATCGATAACCATGTTAATTCTTAATCTTCTAGTGAATTGAAATTAAAAACTAAACGTCTGCCTTAATACTCCATTTTATGATTATGGGTAAAATTCCTGTTTAAAGGAGCCTCTTTCGATGACTTTGGTCATATCCCTGACTGACCTCCAAAAAGTTTTAGCCGTCGCTTGTTATTCGTTAAAAAGTTATAAAAAGATTAAGCGCATGTGAAGTCTACATTGTATTGTCCACATGGATGTCCAACTTCCACGCTAAATAATTTCTGAATTAAAACTAAAATTTGGGGTAGGGTAGGGTTAGGAATTTCCGAGGGGAGGAGCTATGTGACAAACTGAGATTAGTAATGCCGAATGTATTTGATTGTCAAAATAAAAACAGAATTTGAACATCAAAATAAAAACAAAGCTTCCGTTATTCTGTGGCCACATATGCATGCTCCATGGCCACATACGCATACGAAAAGTACGCGAATTTGAAACACGTGTGTACATGCATTATTTGTGATTTCAATGATAAATGAATATATGTATTAAATCATCGCTTTGCGTGGAAAGTAAATGCTTGGGCGGAGAAGGGGCTCTGCACCTCCCCAGCATCCCCTCCCCGGAAATTTCTAACCCTACCCTACCCCAAATTTTAATTTTAAATCAGAAATTATTTCGCATGGAAGTTGAATCTTTTTATGATTATAACTTTTTAACGGCTAACGAGCGATGACAAAAATCTCTTGGAGGTCACTTAAGGGTATGGCTTTGACAACATGTATCAAGGCCAAAGTCATCAGATGAGGCTTCCCTAAACAAAAGTTTTACCTAATTATGATTGAAACTACCATGTTATATGTAATTTCTTTTATTTTCTCTCTTTTTAACTTTTTCAAAAACTTTATAACTAAAGTAGTAGTGATACGTAAGAGATAAGATATAAAACTTGCACTTAATACATAATAAGATATAAAACTTGCACTTAATACATAATAAGACATGCTTAAATAAATTTTATTGTAACTAGCATTTCTCCAGTACAACAAGTTGCACAACAAATATTAAAAATAAAAACTTAATTTTAATCTCGATGTATGCATACGCAAATTTCATGATAATATTAAAAATTAAAGACGAGCCAGATTAAGTTGGAAATAAAAAATATAATATATATTCTCAATCTAACAATATGTCAGAATAATTGTATACGGACGTTTAAAACTCATTTTTTTCAACATAAAATTAAGGGATTAGATCACTCTTGAGACCCTAAAATGACATCTAAGTTTGGGAATTTTTTGTAGGTAAATGAATAACTATTTAAAATCTGCTTAGATGGCTTTATTGTATATATAAAACTAAATAAAAAAAATATTTTTAATTTTTTTCTTATGTCCAAAATGGCGGCGCACTGATCCACTTGCGGAATCTTTTTTTTTCTGTAGTTTCAAATCGGTGTAAAGGATTTCAGGCACACATTTTGACTTTGAACAAAACTTAAAATTTTTATTATTTACATGTCAAAGACTAGAGAAATATGTAGGGATAAAATATTGATTTTTCTCAAAATGCTGTTTTTACAAAAAGACTTACATTTTTGCCCTAAAATAAATGTATAAAAATATTAATTGCAAAAAGAGTTTTCAATATTTCGAAAAAATTCTACGTATTTCTCTACAGAATGTATTAACGAGTAAAATTAAAATTTCAAGTAAATTAAACAAAAATTGTAAGAGTTATGTTTTACACCAATTTCAAAAATGCTGTTTTGAGAAAAACGCGTTTAAAGTTTTTCAAGGGACATAAAAAATATGTTTTACTTAGTTTTATATGTACAATAAAGCTGTCTAAGTAGATTTTAAATAAAGTTACTCATTTATTCACAAAAAATTCTCAAACTTAGTTTACCATTTTAGGACCTTATGAGTGGTCTAACTCCTTAAAAACAATTTAATGTCGCGTCAAGTCATAAAATTAAACTTAACTAAATGTGAAACGAAACTAACAAAGAAGAGAAAAAAAGAGTTAACAAATATTAGTAGTAATTATGTTTGCAGACACCCTTACCCACCCTTCAATATTCACTATCAATATCGATTTCACGCTCCTCATCACGACACGTATGAAGTCTCGCGGGTGTCTTTCACCACAGAGAAACTCGAGACCTATAACTGGAATTATCTGGATCACTACATTTGCACACGTGGCCACACTGATTTTGCTTTAGTAGAAGTGAGTGGATTTCCAAAAATCTGGTTGTCTGCATTATCAAGAGAATACTAACTTCGATGTTTCGTTTTATTTCAGGATCTCAAATATGTTTTCTTTCAGGCTCTCAAATATTGGCGGTTTCGAGTATTTCTATTACCTTATAATAATCCTGCAACCCGCAAAATTTTAGAAGGTTCTCCAAGATGTGACATATACACTCCGCTTAGTAATGCTGAACAAGCATCGTTAATGGACGGCTTTTTACGCTTTATCGAGGGATGGCTGAACAAAATTCGACGGCCGAATCCCAACAAAAACTGGGTAATTCTCCTTTTCTTTACAACCTTTGAACAGAGATGAATTAACGAATCCCAATTTATTGATTATTTGTTAGAAATTTCTAATGTATAATAATTTAACAAATAATAGAAGACGTTCCAAAAAGTAGTTGCATCATAACAGAATTTTATACACTAAAAAAACATTTTCCATTATTTTTAACAAAAATGTCCAATTTTAATTCACTTAAGCGTTAATTTTTATATCAGATCTTTATTGCGTAATATTTGAACATATGTTGTTAATATAAAATCTTTTTGGGACATTCCATTGTATTTATAAATATTTTACAGTTATTTTATTTTACGTGATATTTATTTAAAAGTGCTTGATAGTTTCGTTGTAAATTATGCTGTTTGAGGAGATATATTCTATTCCTTTTTTTTTTATTTCAATATTTGAAAAAAAAAATAAAGATACAAAGATCACATTTTATAGACATATATGACACGAAATACAAAGAATTCTTGAAGACAGTCTTTTTCTTACATACGATCGAGAAGATATGTATAAAAATTGCATCTTCTGGAATATCTCTTCTATACTATACTTGAATGTTGCATGCTCATATTTGATTTGCGCAAATTTATTTTAATGCTTCTGTTAATTATTTATTACCTTATTAATTTTTGAATTATGCAGTAAGTATATTTATTGTAGCATAAATATAATCTTATTAGCAAAATAATATTTAATAGTCTCTGATGATACATAAATCCGATTGTCTGTAGATAAAACATTGCTGTATAACATGCTATAAGAGAATATACAAGACATTAGGACATACAGTTAGGAAACTAAAATGCACGGCTTTTTATGACACTTTGCGTTAACGACAGCCTATAACATGTACAATAGCAACATTCGGCAGTATTAATTTACTACTTAACGATGTAATACTTATACCTACCCTAGTGGAAAAATTTTTATGAAATTTTAATGAAATTTTGATGAAATTTTATTGACATTTTGCTGAATAATTTTATGTTTATTTTGTAACATTTTGATCAATGATTTCATAAAAAAGATTCAATAATTTCAATAAAAATGTCATTACGGAGCATCTATGCTTTTTTTGTTGCAATTTTATAAAAATTTATTATAATTTCAATAAAATGTTAATTTATCACTACAGAATATCTGCGATTTTTTATTGCAATTATCCAAAATTCATTACAGTTTTAATAAAAGGACAGTGGATAAAACAAGCCAATTTTAGCCTTCGGAGTGGCAAGTAAAAACACTAAGTTTTTTTTTTGTAGTTTTTGAGTTGCTTAATCTGACCATTAAGAAATTTTAATTTGTCTGGAAAGTATTAAAATCAGTATATGAAGCTATTAGATATATTATCAGCATAAGAAACTATATGAAAACGATATGTTAAAATGTAAAACAAACATAAATAAATAGTATTAAATAAAATCGACCAATATGTGACCAATATAAATTAATAAGTGAAGAAAATTTATTCGGTCAATATGGTGCTTAAAAATCTTGATTGCGCGAATCTTATAATTTCCAGTAATAAAATACTACAATAGAATACAAAATACTTTGAAATAAAGATCTTTAAAGACATAATGAACAACAATGATTTCAAGTATCTTAATCAAGATTTAAAATATTTTCCATCGATAATGCCTTTATTTTTAAATATTGATTTTTTTATTTTTTTTTATCAAGCAGAACATGAATTATACTGTGTGACAATTTAAATTTTTTTAAACCACAAATTAGATAAGATAATTCTTATAGATTTTTTGTCACTGAAAATCCGCAAACGAAATTGCTGTATCACATCATATATTTTGAGAAAATTGGACTAAGTTGCCAAAAATGGCACTTTTGAGTACTTTTGATCTAAAATAGTTCAAAAATGACATGATAGAGCAATTTCATTTATAGATTTATTTCCAATAATCTATAAAACTCACGTATTATATTAATTGCTTTAATATAAATACAAATTGAAATTTATAAAAAATAGGAAAATGGTCTGCTTACTCAATTAAATACTCACCTGCACATAACGATTTCTAAGATCGCCGATTATGAACGTATGTTAAAAATTGCCAAATATAATTTATTTAAACAATGATTGTTTAAACAATATATCAAAATTTTGATTTTAATAAAATCTAATATCATTATTGAATTCTACGAGAAAAATACATATAAACACTACATTATTTTTCCATCCTATTTGTGAAATAATGATTGTTTATATTTGACATATTACATATTATATTTGACAGTTTTGACCATAGATTCACAATCGACGAATCGTAAAGGTAATTAATAAAAGCATAAGCGGACTATTGTCATCCTTCTTTCTTTTAATATATAACTGTAAATTTTGCATAAAGCAATCAATACGTGAGTTTTATAGATTTTAGATTGTTGAAAACGAATCCGTAAATAAAATTGTTCTATCACGTCACAATTGTGGCTCAAAAGTACACAAAAATGCTACTTTTGGCATTTTTAAGTTTAATTTTCTCTGAAATGTAATATGATAGAACTAATTTTATTAGATTCGTTTTCAGCAACAAATATCTATAAGAATCATTTTGTCTGAATTGTGGATTAAATAGATGACGAACTTATCTGTGAAGTTCTACTGCAATTATGTTACCTCGTCCGAATGGATAAATGTAGTGTGTTCTGCTGCACTGTCCTCAACAAAGTATGAAACGTCAAGTTCATTGAAATTTCATCAAAATTTCATTAAAATTCTTCTATCAGGATATATTACATATACGATCGTTCCGAAATACATATCAAAGTATTTGTGAAATATACGCTTTAATAGCGGATCAAGATTACGATTTTGAAAGTCAGAATATATTTCTACTTATAAATACATTTATAAATTTAATAATACGTACAGGTTTGCGATAGGTAGAAACTTTTAGCTGGAATGTTTGTATGGAGAGGGGTTTTCAGCATGATATGTTTCAGAGCCCCACAGCTCTAGGTGGTGTCCCTCCAAGAGATCCTGCCTCTCATTTGACCAGACGCAGGCACAGCACGAGCCTGATATTCCTCACTAACCAGGTACATCCTCCTTTCCTGTAGCCTCGATACACTGAGTCCAGTTGTTGGGATTCTCGTTCACACGAGTTTCCGACTAGTTAATTGTGAACGGTACGATGAAAGAATATTTCTTGGAAAGATCTTCTCTACGAGCTGTCGTATATACACAATATATATATTTATATAGAATACTACAAACGAAATAAAGATGAAGCAGGAAAGATAATTTTGCACAGAATAGTAAAAAGAAGAGAATTCGAGATTATTCGAAGAGCGTGGAATAGACGCTCACAACTGCTATAAAAATTAATGCATTAACATTTCGTGGTTTTTTTTTAAACTTGTAATTGCAAAACCTCTTTTTACTCAGATGTGGAATGATCCCAGCTAGTGCAATTTTATCCTTAATTTTTCAAGGCTAAATGTATTCGAATTTCTCGATAGAATCGCTTCTTTGATACGTGTTACCTGGAATGATCAGGTCAGCTTACACAATATAATATAATCTCACGATAACTGTGATCGTGCTTGATATATTTTTGCATTGGATGTGCATCTATGATTTTTAGCGAGCTTATCCATTATGCGTCAGATGTTATGATGTGTTTGATTTACACTCTTTTCTCTTGTTTATACATGTATATATTACTAGCTTCAAAAAATTTTTGGAATTGATTTAGTAATAAACAGAAATAAGTAAGCTTACATCTATTTACACAATACTTGCTTTAAAATAATTCCCTTAGACACTTGTATTTGTAGGATCGTTCAAGCTTCATATTATCAGAGATTTATTCATGTATCGCCATACATGATAGGCTATAAGTAGAATGTTGATGAATAGCGGAAAGTATTGCTCGCCAAACAAAAATAAAAGATTGATCAAATTTTTGTACCCAGTCTTCAACTCATCAAATGTTCCAGGAAAGCTTTAGAAAACTAGTGTTCTTAATTAAAAAATATTTTTTTAAATAAATTTTGTTTTAGTTTTTCTGAAAAATGCGAAAAAATGACTATGGCTGGTATTCATAATTAATTCTTATTTCAAGAATTAATTATGAATACCATCTTAAGACTCCTGTCTACTCGCCGCAGCCATATTGAAGTCGTGACGTCAGAAGTGTGAAATTGCGTGAAATGACACGTAATTTTGTCCGATGTCCCATTTGTAAATAAAGCCAATTTGAATAAAACAGACTAATCAGATGGCTTTAAAATACCTGTAAAAATGGGTCTCGACTATCCTTTTTCCGCTTAACAGTCAGTAAATATTCGTGAAAGGCTCGTAAAGTCAAGCCTATTCAGGCAAAACATGCGGTTTGACAGCTACTGAAAAGAAGGAGAAATATGCTTTTACGTACAAAATTCGAAGATGTCTTTAGTCGTGACCCATTTTTACAAACTTCATAAATGCGAGACAAGTCACATTATCACAATTAAGCACTTAATAACGAAATAGCATGTCGGACAAAATTTTGTCGTCAACACGTCGCTTTTCATTGTCATTCTAATTTTGTCCGCGACGGAATGTTGCTACCGTCAACGCGGAGTTCTCAGCTGAGGCGTCAGGAGCCTTAAGTAACGTTTTAAGGTGCTAATTCGGCTTTGTGATTAGTTGATGATCTTAATAAGATGGTAACGTATCATAAGATGATGCTTAAGACGATCTTAAAATAAGAATACCGGTCTATGATAATAAGGAACTAATGTTCTTAATAACCGAAAAAAATTGAAGAAAATATCCAAGTTTTTCCATTTAAAAACAAATAAAAAAATACAATTGTGATAATGGGTGCGGTCAAGTTGATGCTACAAATGTTTTAAAGCAAAAGGAAATGTTTACAAATAGTAGAGATGATTTGTGAGTATCGAGAAAATAATTACAAAAACGAAGAAAGCACTGAAAAAGATTGAAAAATGGAATTTCTTGCCATTGATTTTTTAACTCTTCACGATAGTATCGGTATAGTGACATTATCGTTGCAGTTTTTTTATCATATAAAATATATGCGCAATAGTATAATGATATTGATACTGTCGATAAGAGTTACAGAATCCCGCTATAGAAATGTTTTCAAAAGCTTCACGAACGTTGACAAAAATATATCAGTGCTTCCAAAAAACTACTTCGAAGAAAATATTGAATAAATAGATGTAAGGTTACTTATTTCTATATAATAAATTCTGGGAACTTTTTAAAGCTAGTAGCATATAAGTATATACTGCAGAAGTTTGGAAACGCTTGTAATTTTCTTGCATCTTACGAAAAGTTAGATATTATAGTGAAAACAAATCATAGAGAAATTTTTAAACACGCATTTTAAAGAGCAAAAGTAAAGCTTTAATTTTGTCTCAACAACATTTGATTCCTAAATTACATAAAATCGAAAATTGATATTTTATTCACTATTTTTGTTTTACTTTGAAGCGCTGTAACTTAATAAAATATGGAACAAAATTTAACATAAAAGTATTTTAAAGTAAGGTTTCTAAATTTTTTTTAATTGGTATGATTTTTCGCAATAATATCATATTTTTTGTGTGAAAGCTTATTTACAAATTATTAATTATTTTATTTTATTAACTAATGGAGTTAAGCTTTTATGAGATATAAAAATATTAATACGTTGCAGGGCCTAAAGTTTGAAGACACTGATAACATACATAAACTGAAAACAAGGTTATTTATTAAAGAAAACTGATTTAACGTTTTATTAAAAATGAATTTTTACACAAAAAATTCGATATTGCGAAAAATTTTATCAATTTCTCTCAATAGGCATTTTAAAGCTTAAGGCTCCTCTCTACTCGCCGCGGCCATATTGAAGTCATGACGTTAGAAGCGTGAAATGCGTGAAATGATACGTAATTTTGTCGCACGTCTCATTTGTAAATAAAGTCAATTTAGATAAAACAGACTAATCAGATGGCTTTAAAACACTGTAAAAATGGGTCAAGACTATCCTTTTTCCGCCTAACAGTCAGTGAAAGGCCCGTAAAGTCAAGGTTATTCAGGCAGGAAAACGGTTGTTGAAAAGAGGGAGAAATGTGCTTTTACGTACAAAATTCGAAGATGTCTTTAGTCTTGACCCATTTTTACGAACTTCATAAATACGAGACAAGTCACATTTTCACAATTAAGCACTTAATAACGAAATGACGTGCGACAAAATTTTGTCGTCAACACGTCCCTTTTCATTGTCTATTAGTTCTAATTTTGTCCGCGACGGAATGTCGCTACCGTCAATGCGGAGTTCTCGGCTGAGGCGCCAAGAGTCTTAAAAAGTCTTTTATAATTTAGGAACAAAATGTCATAGAGACAAAATTAAAACACAAATTTAAATCTATCTTTGCTCTTTAAAGTGCGTGTTTGAAAATTTAATGAGCTTTTTTATCGAGATATTTTCGTGATATGCGAAAAAAATCGCAAGCGTTTCTAAACCTCTAGCTTGCAATGCATATATATACACACACACACACACACACACATATATATATATACATATATATACAGTGATGGGAGAAAGTTCCGTAACGGTCAAATATCTTAGAAAATAATGATTATGAAAGAAAATGTTCAATATAAAAGTTTTAGTACATAAAGTGGTTTATTATATGGTTATATTGAAATGACCTTCATGTGACTTTGAAGGACACCGTGAAGGTCAACTTTGAAATCTTAAATGGAAACTCCTGTTTTCTATTACATATTCTTAAAGCTGGTGTCAAGACGTTTCCGAAACACTGGTTACAAACCCTTTTTCTTGAGATCTTCCTGAGTTACAAACCTTTAAAGTTTAAATACCGCCGGCGCGTTATCTAAGGTGTATCGCGTGGAGGTGGCACGATCGGATATCCACCTCTTCGAAATGCTTGATCAAAATGAGTCCTTGTGTGTGTGTGTGCGCGCGCGCGCGTCTCTGTGTGTGTGTGTGTGTGTGTGTCTAGCATTTCCTGTCCAATTGAATTTGTCAAGCAGTAAACGGACAACAATTTGAACATTTAATCCATTAATTTTTTAATTACGTCTAACATGCACGCGCACACACACACACACACACACACACACATACACACACAGCAGAGAGGGTTTGGAGTCGTAAAATACCAGGGGACTGACGAACCTCGGGGTCTTTATCTCTGACTGTATTCACACACACACACACACACAGACGCGCGCGCACACACACAAGGACTCATTTTGATCAAGCATCTCGAAGAGGTGGATATCCGACCGTGCCATCTCCACGCGGTACACCTTAGCTAACGCGCCAGCGGTACTTAAAGTTTAAAGGTTCGTAACTCAGGAAGATCTCAAGCAAAAAGGGTTTGTAACCAGTGTTTCGGAAACGTCTTGACACCAGCTTTAAGAATATGTAATAGAAAATCCATTTAAGATTTCAAAGTTGACATTCACGGTATCCTTCAAGGTTACATGAAGGTCATTTCAATATAACCATATAATAGACCACTTTATATANACTTTATATACTAAAACTTTTGTATTGAACATTTTCTTCCATAATCATTATTTTCCAAGATATTTGACCGTTACGGAACTTTCTCCCATCACTGTATATACATATGTGTGTGTGCGTGCGTGCGTGCGTGCGTGCGTGCGTGCGTGCGTGCGTGCGTGCGTGCGT
>QKQZ01001555.1:0-41124 GCA_003595255.1 Solenopsis fugax | reverse complement strand
ATTCGAAAATATCGAAATAAATTTATTTCTATTAATTTCAATTAATTTTTATTTACTGAGTATATTTTAGTGTTAACAATTCGCTTCGCGAGGCTGAGCGCTCTTTTTCTCTGACAGATTCTGTCGTTTTATATCAAAACGTATCGAATAAATATATCAACATTTGTGGTGAGATCCGTATTCTAAATAATTACCATATTTGTGATGAATCGGAAAAATAAAATAATATAATTTATTATAATTTTATTATTATAATTTTTAAATGATTATATTATAGATAATTGAGACATGCTGATACTCTTCGTTCCATTCGTCAACCAAACTCTTACTTATATTGTGACAGAACGAAAACTAATCCTTTCCAATTTCTGACAATTCAACAAAATTTCGGAACATATGTCACGTGTCACAGAATCTTTGCCTGACATACCTGATTTAAATATTTCAAGTTTTTGCATAGAATCAGCGTTTTCAAATCACGATCGGTGAATGCCCAACAATATTTCAAGTTGATATTTTCCAAGAGTTGGCAGGAGGATAGCAATCTATAAAAGCTATCACTAGTCCGAGCCTCTTTGTTTATAATCCTGTTGTACAACAATCTTGTAACAAAAAGTTATGATTATGACAGTCCTTCAATGACAAATAAAATAATAAAGCTGTTTTAGAATGCATATAATACAGGCAAACAGATCGAATTTTCAATAAAAATATGGTAATGTGTATTTAAAAAAAACTCACATACGTACCCCCCCCAACATTCAATTCCTGTAAATTCTTACAATCAGTAAGAGCATCAATACTTCGCCATATATCTCGGTTCCTTTAAAATTTATCCTTTCCAAATTTGGAAATGAATTTTTCAATTCTATTGCAACTGCGTCCGCATCTATTAGTACGTCTTCTATATTCGACCCATACAGTGGTCATGTGAAAACAGTCGACGCTCGCGCTTACAACCCTGGGCGGCCGGGCCCGTGTGTCTGCGATTTAAAGCTGGATACACACTTACAATTAGCGAACGAACACTGAACGAACATTTGCGAACACACCTATAAGTGTCCATATCGCTCACGAATTTTCTTTGATATATCGCTTCATGAGCGAATCGAGCCGAACGCGAATCGAACGTTCTATTCGCATTCGCTTTAACGTATATATCTACTAAATAATAACGAACGTTCGAATTCGCTGTTCGTTCAATGTTCGATAGCCAAGTGTATACCCAGCTTTAGATGGCGAACGGAATTCGTGCGTAAATTGCGCGGCCACTCGCCACGTTCCACGCGTCTTCATGTACTTTTCACACTTGAATTTAAATGATGAGAATGGATTGTATTGTTTTAAGCCGTATTAGATTAGAGATTGAATTGTAATTTAAGGGGTACATACTTTCTCGATACTGAAAAATTATTGTTTGGGATTTTTTTTTGTTAAGAATAATAAATTTAATATTTACAAAAAGGATGTTTTATTAATTATTAATGTGTAAAAAAAATTTTTTTTATTTCGTCTTATTTAATTTTTATTGACTTTTACTGTAACTTCTCTCGGATCTATTTCTCCAAGTCTTAAAAACTTCAACAATTTTCAATATTTTTTTATAAAATGTGCTTTCATATATGTAAAATGCAATTTTCTATAATCTGTCAAATCATTTTTAAAATGTTTTATTAGGACAATTTTTATAAACATTTAAAGGTCGAAGATTGGTTGAAAAAAATCGAGCTTTTTTTATCAAAAATGTTAAATTTTTCGATTTTTACAAAATTTTAAAATTTAGTTTATTAGATTTTAAGGATATAGACATATATAATATTTCTCAAAACATTAAGAAAATTATGAAAAAATTACAGGTTGTTTTATATTGCATTTAAAGTAGTAGAAAAAATTAGGCTCCGATTTTATATCTGGATAAAATTTATTTCAATGAGGAGATATATATGTGCTCTTATGATAATTTAATTAATAATGAAATAATTAAATGGTGAAAAAAAATTCAATTTTTTTATTTAAGTACTTTACATATTCAAGATGATTTATGTAAAATTTCATTGCGATGCAGAGATCAGTTCTGTAAAATAAACAAAATGTATTTATTTATTTGCAAAATAACTAAACAGACAATAACAATGAAACTTTGTATAAATCATCTTGAATACTTAAAGTATTTACACACAAAAAAATTGAAATTTTATTAATGTTGTAAAAACAATTCAATTTTTTAATACGAGTAACAAATAGAGTAAATAAACTGTAAAAATATGTTACTAAATAAAAATATAATCTTATTCAAACTTTCATGAAAAAGATAAATAGTAATGTGTGCATGCGTGTGTGCGTTCACATTTCTATCAAAAATTAAATTTAATAGTGTAGGGGCGGATGGTCTGATAGGAAAAGGCCTTAGGTAAATTAACCGGAGCCGAGACGTTCGTTCTTCCAAATGTCTATATATTGTCGGTATTGTTACAAGTCTCGCAGGCTGCTCCAGCAAAACTGCCGAATCGCGCGCGTCAATCTTGGAGCTCTCGGCCGAGCTCGCGTGGGGGTACAACGGCAATCGCCAACCAGAGCCGATCATACGATCGGTGGAGCCAATTACAATCACGGAATCACGCTGTGCTCCGCTGAATGCGTCATGATCGGCAACAGAAGTATGATCATAACATCGTGATCGGCAAATGCCGTGGTTAACAACAGAACATGCCTACAATAGGATTTAACTTACTTGTTATATTTTTCTGATTTTAAGAATTAAAAAAAATAAAGAGTTATAATTTAAAAAATATATAAGGGCTATAAGAGTAAAACGCGGTTGTTGTTGCGCACAGTTTAAAAATTATTTATTTACTTTTCACATGCAGAGAAGTCTTACAAAACGAACGAACGTTTCGACTCCGATTCGAGTCATCCTCAGCTAACGACACATAAAATAAAATAATAATCTCGCTTCTCTCTGGCTGAGCAATCCATATTGCAAGTAATTACTTATAAAATCATTTGTTTAGTTTCCTGCCATTATGTAGTGATGCTAATTGTCAATACACAATAGGTAACAATTGTTATAAGGCATTTTTCCTTTTAACCCTTAAACACACCGATCTTGTAAAATATGGAAACACATTTTCGGGTCTGAGAGACTTTTTCAACTTTAAGAAGCTATAACATTGATTACAATCAATATTTTTCAACAATTTTTTTTAAAATCATATCTTTGCAGTTCAGAATCTCAGAAATATCACTGCATAATCGGCATTGCCGAAAAATAATTTATTGTGAAGTTATAAATGAAAAACCATTCAGCAAAAACGAGAAATTGGTCAAAAATCCATTTTTCTTTCATCAAAAATCATATCTTTGCAACAAAAAATTTTTGAGGACTTTCAAATACGGCGTTTTAAAGCTAAAAAGTCATATTTTCAAAAAAAATTATGCCATTGTAATTCTTTTTAAAAAATATAATTATGTAACAAGGAGAATATGAGGTATTTTTGGGTATCTAAACATCCATTTTTTTTTTTAAATCATATCTTTGCAACAAAAAACTTTTAAGGACTTTACAATACGGCGTTTTAAAGCTAAAGATTCATACTTTCAAAAAAAAAATTATGTCATTGTCATTTCTATTAAAAAATGTACTTAACAAAATGTAACAAGGCGAATATGAGGTATTTTTGATTAATTCGTGTCTAAAATTGAAAATTGATGTATTTCATGATATATTTCGGAAAAACTCCCTTTTCTACAGCACTATAAGTATAGTATTTTAACTTTAGACAGAGTATATACGAGTAATATCCGCGAACGGACCTGTTTGAACGTGTTTTGTCCAGCTTTTTTATGTAAAATACTCACAAAAAGTTTTATTCACACATTATGTTAGTCCCACAGACCCTAACAAAACTTTGCTGCCGTTCGAATTCTCGTTTACCAATAAAGTTGATCAATCATATCAATCGAAAGAGGAGATTTCAAACTTTTCTTACCTCCTAGTCCGAATCTCCTATTTTCTTTCATCTTTACACAGTAAGCGTTCGAAGCTTTATACAGGATCTCTCTGACCCACTTACGTGTTTAAGGGTTAAACATTTCGAAACTTTTGCCAAGATTCATTTTAATATTTAATCAAATATACTTCATTGTTTTTAAACTTGATTCGTATTATGATACGATTATACAGTACCAGACAAAATAAATCACACCTTCCCGTATGGAAAGAAACTATTAAGAACTATGTCTAATAGTTAATATTCAATTTATATAGTAACTTAAATAGAAATTATTGGCAATTACGTGCGTAAATAGTAATGTCCCATAATACTACATGACTACGACTACTGGCGAATAGTAACTTCTGAATAGTTCGTTTTGAATAGTAACTAAATAGTAATTGAATAGTAAACTATTCATGTTTCCAATAGTAATAAATAGTAATGTCCATAATACTACATGACATTTCAATAATTCCTTTCCATACAAATTTCAACAAATTGAATTTGTTAGTATAACTATTCTTTTAACAAGCAAACAGATTATACAGGAAAATCAAAGCATTCCAAAGTATTTAAAAAAGAATAAAGAAAATATGAAATAATAAAAATCGTGCTGATAAAAACCAGAAAATGGATAGTAGTTAACTAGTTAAAAAAATAATTAATAAAGTGAAGAAATTAATAAGTTTAACTTATTGTAGTTAATTTCATATGAATTAATTTTTAACTTCAAGCTATTTTTAAATATTTATTATTAATTTTAATAATAAAAAAATAAAAATAAAAATTCTTCAAAATATAGTATTCCATGTTATTTTACAATTACCATGGTTTTGAGAATATGAATTCTAAGAGAAAATTTTCTCCGTATACTTTGCATATGTATTACAGGGGAATTAACGTCATATCCTTTAATATAAATAAATTTCTGTTGTGCCATATTTTCAGTTATTATATTTTTATTAATTCTATTTTAACATCATCCATTCTCTCTCTCTCTCGAATCAATTCGATTCAATTAATCGAATTGTCTGGACAGATGGAAAATCCAGTAATGTCTTTGTTATAGATAATGGTTTGCCAATTACGTATAGGCAAAAACTACTTGGAGGGGTTCTCCAAGTGGAGTGGGAGTGGTTTTACTCTCGCAGCGAATAAAGGATGGCTTAATAAAACCGCACGCTCACCCTGCGAAGAAGAAGTTAATGCTCTAAAGAGGTTTTTTGTATGCCATCGCGAATAATTCACTTGGACATTCCAAACAAAGCAACACGGAGATTACTGTCCATGAGAAGTGTCATTTAATACAGTTAAATAACTACCCCCAGCTATAACAGAAAACTGAGATAACGTAAATTTCTAGTCATAGATGTGAACATAGTTTACTAGTAACTATGTCAATATGCGAACAGTGTTATCCGGCGGGCGTGTTTATGTTGCGGGGATCAACTTCCGATGGCTTTGCAACAGTTCATCCTCAAATTATTATTATTCCCCAATAGCCGGACGACCGCGCGCAGCCGACGCGACGCGAACGCAGACCGTGTACCCGCGTAATCCCCCTACTGATATGCAAGGTAGGCCACGAAGCGAGATAACTACGGGCGCGGGGTAACCACCGAATAGCGGAGAAATCCCGAAAATGCCGCTGGAATTCCCCCAGTAGGAATTTCGGACTCGCGAGCTGGAGTTTTAGCGAGGAGAAGTTATGGGCATTCGGATAATTCCGGAGTAATGATCTCACGGCTATACACCTTGTCGGCTTACTACATCGGAGTTGCGGATGAATCCGCTCAGCGCGGACAAAAAATGACAGAAAGAGGGAAGGGAGAGGAAGAGAGAAAGAGAGAGAGAGAGAGAGAGAAAGAGAGAGAGAAAGAGAAAGAGAGAGAGAGAGAGAGAGAGAGAGAGAGAGAATGGGAGAGGACAGAAAGTCCTGAGTAGTGTCGTAGAAGCTTTCAGCTGTCACTCGACCGTGATAAATTGCTCTGAATCGCGAGAGCAGTGGTTAGTTAAGTTGATCTTCAAGTTACGTATCTCGTCTTCGCGCTAAAGGATGCTGCTTATCTATTCTCTTAAATGTTGGCACCTGGAGACAGTGCCACGAGTATTCCTTTATGACTAATGGAGATTTCCAATAAATACTAATTAACAGTAACATAATATCAATAATATTCTGAACAATGTAAATGTAAAAACACATATTGTACATAAGTCTTATATTGTTTTGAGTAGAAATTTATAATATTAATGGTAATTATTTAGAGCCTCACTTTAAATCTTAATAAAAATGTACTCATTCGATTAGATTTTCATTCAAAATGAAAGAATACCACTGGCGATATTCAATGAGCGTACACCCTTTCCGAAATACCAATATGGTCATTGGATATTGCGTATCGTGTGTCGCGTCAAAATTATTATATTTTTAAGACCTGATTGCATCAACGTTACATTAGCTTTAAGCAACATGTGTTTGTCTTTATTTAAAAAGAAAAACAAAGACAAATCATGTCTCGCTTAAAGCCTGACGTTGGTGTAACCTAAGAGAATATCGCATCGCGCGAAATCTGAGCCTTTATTTTTACTTTTTAACTCGTTATTATATTGAATCCTGCATGTTAATAACACACGAATTATTTTAAAACTGTAATCAGACTAGAAATCAAGATCGAGATTGAATTCAAATTTCAGTACTCAAAGCAAAGTTTATCAAACTTGAGTGATTGGTTTTCTTTTTTTCTGATTGATTAACGGGTTACATATGTTTTCGGTGCTAAAAAATTACTGTCTTGGGAATTTTTTTGAAAAAGCATAGTAAATAAATTTGATATCTACAAGAAGAACATGTTTAATCGATTATTAGTACGTAAAGAATAATTTTTTAAAATTGTTTTGATTGATTTAAATTAATTTTTACTTTGGCTGCTCTCGGGCTCTCCAACAAGACAATATTAGCGCTTTGATTCTGTAAAACAAAAAATATAAAAATCGATTATGAGTCTCTAGAATGATTGTGTCATTAAGGATGTATCGGACATACAGTTCCTGTAAAGTTAAATTTGGAAATTTGTTTAATATTAACACTTAAAATAAACTATATACATATAAAAGTTATCTGAAGATTATATTTTTATTTAATAACATTTTTTTTCCTCCCCTTTATTTATTCATACTTATCTTAATAAAATACGCTTGCTTAAATTTTATTAAAATATATATTAAAATTCTTCAAAATATCATGTCCCATGACTATTATGACTTTGAGGGTAAAATCCAAGAGAAAATTTTCTCTATGTATTTGTATAAATTTAAATGTAATTTCAATTCGCTTTGATAAATTGAATATCAATGTCTGGAAGTTATTTTGAATACTTGAGAGCAAAGAAATTCAATATTTCTTAAATATATTTTTAAAGTAACATTTTTTACATGTATATATTAGTAATATGTAATTTAATTATATAAATATCATTTTTAAACATTAATTTTTGTTATATATATAATTTTTCACAGAATTGGGAAATTAAAAATTAAGGCTAATAAAATTTCTCTCTGTTGGTGATATTAATTTTTTTAATAGAAGCATATTTTTAGCAAACAAGCGAATATTAAACGCATGGTATGCTTTAATTAATATTCTTCAATCATCTGACTATTACATGTTTTTAACAGACGATTTACGATGGTAACGCAATTACGCGCAATGAAATTCCATTCGAGCCGAACTATTGATTACACAGCTCTTGCCCGGTTGAACCACTGTTATTATTCTTAACAATCTTGGATAAACTTTAAGCATATATTTATACAATATAATACAAAAATATATTTGCAAGAATATTTTTATATGTTGTATATTTGCCATTATTTAATTATAAAATAATAAAGGTATATTCTTCTAATAAATAAGAAAATATTGTATACGTATATACACATAAATATAACACACGTGCATGTGTGCGTGTATGTTTAAATATATATATTTACGTATATTTCACACTCCTTGCAAAAATATATTTATAAATTATGAGGTGTAAAAACGATGAATTATTTTTGTAAGAAAGTTAGTAGTTGTGTTATCAATGCAAATAAGTAATATACGTACGATATTTTTTGTTTCAGGCCGAAATATGGAGCGTCTTTATTGCGATTCTCAGAAAAAGTGTCAGAAATTTACAAGCATGTACGGATGTGAGTCTCATAGAACATGTCTTGCATCGATTATCTCGTGCGGAAACTGTTGTTGCCGGTAGGTAAACATTTTAAATGAGCGTCGTACTTTTATTGATAAATCGCAGAAATAATTTAATCTTCTGTATGTATGATACAAATTTGTAGCAGAGTTTTAACTACGTACACTGTTAAAAATCGACAGCAGAATTTAATG
Organism: Solenopsis fugax; assembly: GCA_003595255.1. Classification (NCBI taxonomy): domain Eukaryota; kingdom Metazoa; phylum Arthropoda; class Insecta; order Hymenoptera; family Formicidae; genus Solenopsis; species Solenopsis fugax. Next base: position 32,739 of record QKQZ01001555.1, on the reverse strand, counting down.
TAATGTAATGGAAGCAAATTTCAAGCAGGTACATTAAAAACGTTTAATGTACATTTAATGTAAATTTAATATCAAAATGCACTTTTCATGCACATGCTTTTCAGTTATAGATTAGATTTAATGTATATTAAATTTGATGTGTAAATTAAAAATACATTGAATTCTATGACATTTTTAACAGTGTACATAATATTAATTATTATCACGACATAGAAACTTGCAACTTTTTTCCTTTTCTAACTAATGATATAGTCTCTAATAGTACCTTAAATATTTTTATATATTGTGATAGATTTATTAATCGATATGCTGGGGGTGCTGGCAAGCTACAGCATAACGGTGAAAGAATTGAAACTTTTGTTCGGCGCTATGAAATCCGTTAAAGGAAAGTGGGTAAGAAATTTTAAAATTTATTTGCAAATTATAAGATAAAAATTTTAATAAATTTTTCGGAAGAATATATTAGATATATTAGAAGAATATATTAGATATGAATACATTAGATATATTGAGCGAATAGATTAGATACACTGAGATTACTAAAGTAGAATTTACATTTTATAGCCACGGCATTCGGCGAAACTATTAAATGTCCTCCGCCAAATGCCGCAACGAAATGGGCCCGATGTGTTTTTCAGTTTCCCCGGCAGGAAGGGCTCGGTAAGTTCTTTTCTTGTTCGTCTTTATCTTAAAACAGATACTTCTTACTTTACGACGTCCCAGAGGACGTCGTTCGATTCTAAACTCGATCAAAGTTCCGATAAAAGAATTTATCCTGCGTCGCAAGATTCCGCTACCCCGCTTACATTTTCAAAATCAATCACGGTAAGAAACTTTCCTGAACGTTATTACAGCGTATACATTCAATCAACGTGCTCATTGAACATCCAAGTATTTTCATTTAAATTAAAACAGTATAGATATTTATTATAACATATTTAATACACTCAAAAAAGAAGCGTTTAATATATTAAAACGTTTTATTTCCGTTTCCCCTTTTTTCAAATATTTAAAAATGTTTTAATTTTAAATGGTGTTTAAATTTGAAACATTAAAGTATTTAAAGGGGAGTTTGACAGGACTTAATCAAATGAGGTGAGCAAACCAATCAATTGAAACAAAAATAAATTGTTGTCAGGCGCGGAAGTGACTTAATATATTTATTGCTATATTTTATGTATGCATATGAAGTTCTTTAATAGAATCAGGCAAGTGACAGATACGATCATTGTGCCACCCACTGTTACTTACAACACTTATTTTTGTTTTTTAATTTTAATAAAGAAAGCCAAAATTATATCAAAGTGATAGAAATAAAAATATAATTTTGTAGAAAATTGCGATAGAAATAAGAACTGTGAGAATCGATGGTCATTTTTAACCTTTGATTTAGCATTAAAAATACAGAATGATTTGAAACTTTACCTCTAAATATTACATTTACCATATTTATAATAGAATATTTCTCCAAAGAAGAATTATTTTTTGCAAAATGTATGATTTGTAACAAATCATTTTCTAATAGATATAGTAAAGCACAGTTATGGAGCCATCTGAAATATAATACCATGACAACAATAGTAATATACACTGTTAAAAATGTCATAAAATTTCATGAACTTTTAATATACAATGGTAAATGATATTTAAATTACTCGTGAACTGAAATGATTTTTAATGTACATGTTAATGAAATTAAGTTTAAATGAATTAAAATATATAAGTGTACTAAAATTTAATATACTTTTAATACAAACGTAAATGAAATAATACAAACAAGTAATACAAACGTTAATGAAATTTAAGACATTAGTAAATGAATATTCCATATACTGCATTACTTTTCATTCACAGGCTTGAACCAAGCTTCCTTTACATGTTAATTAAAAGTCATTAAGAAATTTCTAACAGTGTACGTTAAATATAAATTTTTGACATAAATAATAATAAAAATAAATATATCAATAATAGTAATAATAAAAGTTACGCTGTATACAATTTTAAGGTTTTAATTTTTATGATATCCTGTTAATAAAAAATTGTAGCGTTAATAAAAGTTTGTAGCGTTTCTTATAAATGAAATTCAAAAACAATGTTTAGATATTTGCATATAGATTTATCCAATCACATATGTCACTACGAACCTTAGTTACAATTCAATATTTATTGCAATATTCTGTTCCAAATTATATGAAATAACTCGATCAGAATTTTTTCATTTTATTTTGACTGTTACAGGCGATTGTTTTGCCGCCTCTTGCAAAGTGGCCGCACGAGAATGGATTTACCTTTACCACATGGTTCCGTCTAGATCCCATCAACTCTGTTAATATCGAACGAGAAAAACCGTACCTCTATTGGTAAGTGCTCTCACATCAAGCACCCTTATGAAGGTACTTCAGGTGGAGGCGGCTTTAAAGAATCACCTATGTTTCTCAACTTTGAAGAAAGCACTCACATATTCCAATTAAACTTATTAAATGTGATTTTGTCGGCATACACTTGCCACGAGAATAATGTTGAAATTTTAAATTATTATGAATTTTATCATAATTTTGTCAGATCATTTTAATTATTTTATATATTTTCACGACGTTCGCTCGCGCTCGTGACAATATATAAAATGATCTGACAAAATTATAATAAAATTCATAATTTAAAATTTCAACATTATTCTCGTTGCAAGTGTATGCCGACAAAATCACGTTTAATGAGTTCAATTCGAATATTTGAATGCTTTCTTCAAAGTTGAGAAACATTCGATGATTCGTGGTCAAAAAAAAAGAAACGAAAAGGTATGCGAAACGCGTGCGAGGACGACGATCTTACTTGACGCGAGAATCTTACTGAATCGCGACAAGTTGAACGCCAAACGCGATCGCAAGTCGCGTCAATCGAACCGACATCAATATACACGAATATCGACAGTTACGCGATAACGAGCGAATAATATTTACGCCGTTCTCGAACAACGCAAAACCGAAAGATCTTCGCTCGCACGCGGCCGGCCGGCTCCCCCCCTAAGCGGTAGAGGGGCACGGCACGCCGACCATGCGATCGCGGCAGCACAGCGGCACGACTCGATCACGTGCAAGAGGGCTTGCTGCTTCCTGAAGGAACCGATTTAAGAATCCACGCGGCGGGATTCGTAATGCAATTTTCGGCAGCCGGACAGCCCAACAACTCGCGTTTGAGATCGCTTGCCCCTGTATCGCTAAACTTGTGCGTTTAATCGCCGAACGGCGGACGCAACCACTACACAAAGGGGCTCACGATCGCAGAACGCGAGCATGGCTGCTCGGTCCGCTCTCGTGGCTTCACAAGTTACGATAGACTCACCTCGCTGACACCGCTAGTTTCCTCCTAGGCCTCGTCTTCTCGGGCACGTTGGGGACGTCGTCCGAGCCAGGTACGCTCCATCGTCTCGCCGACCACTTGAGATTTCCACTCACTCACGTTAGTTTCCGTCGCACGCCAAGAGGATCTACGTTCAATCTGCGATCTGCGATCGATGGGTACGCCCCTTCTCACGGGGTGCGCATTTTCGTCGCGCGTANGCGCGTAGCTGCGCAGCCAATTAGCGTTTGCCGCTATCCTGGCAGCGTCAAGGCTGTATCGCGGCTTAGATTTTCGCGGGTTCTCGCGGTCCCCGACACCGGCCGACATCGTCGTCACTCCCCGCGTGGGATTTTCCGGGTTAACGGCGCTCGTTCTCTTGGCGATCCTCCTCCGATCATCCAAATATGTCAATCGACATCCAGTGGCCCTTGTCTTGGCCGTCCATTTGCCGAATTCTGGTCATTTAATCCTTCATGCCGTCGAGCCTCTTTCGCGGCGCTCGTATTCCGCCGCGGATTGACTCCTTCAACTGTCAGTTAGTGGTTGCGAATGTGTCGGCCCTGGACGACTCCTCCCGTGCGTCTCTGCTGCCGCTGGCATCATTCGATGGGTCCGTTTTTACATGAGGCTCATCGAGAGGTACCTGATAATACATGAAAGTAAGTTGCGAGTAAAAATAAAATTCTCAAACGTAACGCAGTCCCGCCGGAAATTTTCCGCTCGGAGATTGCCCAGCTCGACCATAGGTGCGTACTCACGCTCCGCGGAGGTGGAGGGATGCAGTGGCGAGGTAGAAAATCTGCCATATGTCACAATGTATATAAAATCTCTATTATATTTCTTCTCGTATGAATTGTCTTTTTATACCTAAATATATATAGAATAAATATAAATAGAAATATAGAAAACGTCGTGAAAGAAGAAATATGAATAAAACGATTTTATCAAAGAAGGAACATAATATAACGCTGCTGTTTCATTATTTTAGCTTTAAAACAAGCAAGGGAGTAGGATACTCTGCGCATTTCGTAGGCAACTGCTTAGTCCTGACTTCTATGAAAATAAAGGGCAAGGGCTTCCAACATTGTGTCAAATACGAATTTCAGCCACGAAAGGTATAAAATAGATATGCTTTAAAGTTTAAATTAACGTATATCCGCGCATAGAAAATGTTTCATAAACTGTACGAGGAAACTAAATAATGTTTATTTTACAGTGGTATATGATCGCGGTAGTGTATATATACAATAGGTGGACAAAAAGTGAAATTAAATGTCTGGTCAATGGTCAGTTGGCGTCGAGTACAGAAATGACATGGCACGTTTCGACGAATGACGTGAGTGTCCGCAAATATTTTTTATATTCAACTATTTTCTCTTTTTAATAACGATTTGAAGAAAAAAAAATAACATTATTTTATAGCCTTTTGACAAATGTTACATCGGAGCAACCCCCGAATTGGACGAAGAGCGCGTGTTTTGCGGACAAATGAGTGCAATATATTTATTCAGCGAAGCGCTGACGACGCATCAGATATGCGCGATGCATAGACTGGGGCCGGGATATAAGGTACATGCACTGTAACACCTCTCTCTCTCTCTCTCTCTCTCTCTTTCTCTCTCATCATTGCTATGTGTACGCTAGATATATACAAGTATATAAATTTTGAATCAAAGACGGCTAATTTTCGACTTTAATATTCGTAAACGAATATTCATTTTTCGCTTTTTCGATCCGTGTACAGAGCCAGTTTCGTTTCGACAACGAGTGCTACCTGAATCTGCCCGACAATCATAAAAGGGTGAGTGAGCAGGATCTCTCTACGAGCATGGTGGACCAAAGTATGCAAATTGTAAGCATTTTGATTTTATTTTCCCATTACCATATGATTTGTACTTTGTTAATTATTCTGTTACTACGTTCGAGTTCATCCGAGGTAATTACCCAATTATGGCAAATGGTTTTCTCGGCGGCCACAGTGGCGTATAAGTTTACTGATTTATTTGATATTATTTGAAAAAGTCAATTTATTGTGATTATGAATCATTATATCTGTTACATTAATAATGTATGTATTTCTCTGTGCCTTTTATTTTTTTATTAATTCACTTTTTTCTTTACTGAATGCTCCTTTACTGAATGCTTATCTTTCTTAATTAACGAATGTCGCAGAACAAACTTAGTAATGTACAAAGTACTTTTGTTGTAAGCATCGCTTTACATACATATCGTATAATTTTTTTATACGATTTAATGTAATGTTAATAAGTATTTTAATTAATAGTAAGTAGCAGTATAATTATGGAGTAGCATTGAATTATTGATTATTGTTTTTAAATATGTGTTTTCTGTTTATTTATTTATATTACGTAGTTAGTTTATATTTTTTCACATTCTGGTAAAATTGAATAATGTAGTGCATTTATCTTGATGTTGTAGTAATCTATTATAAATTACAGTAAATATTGGAAGTTTTCCGCGCAGTAGATTTATAATTTTGCTAACTTATTACTTTATATGTAATATTCCAGGTACTTTACGATGGAAAATTATCGAATGCAATTGTGTTCATGTACAATCCAGTAGCAACAGACTCGCAGCTTTGTCTACAGAGCGCACCGAAAGGCAACATCTCTTATTTTGTACATACTCCGCACGCCCTCATGTTGCAGGTATAGTTGCTATTGAACAGAGGTAGATTTAGCACTAGGTAATAGAATTATGAGTTTTTCATTTACTAGTGAACAACATATAAAAATAAATTCCAAAGACAAGATCCCTTAAAAAAAAAGAACTGATAATAATTGTTTCAATAAATTGATTACTATACCAATAATTAATGAAATATTATCAGTGATTGATACAGCAACCAGTTTATTGAAACACAGTTATCAGTTCCTTGTTTCTAAGGAATATAAAAAATTTCAGATATATAAAATAAAAATAGGCAATACATTTTTATTTCGGTTTTCAGGATGTCAAGGCAGTCATCACACACTCGATTCACAGCACGTTAAACTCGATAGGTGGTATTCAAGTACTGTTCCCGTTATTCTCTCAGCTGGATATGCCTTACGACTGCATAGCGCCAAATGACATTAAGCGCGATCCGACATTATGGTAAAGCTTATTAATAATTACCTCTTTGCAAAACTGGTGCGTTTAAATAGAAGGCATTAACGAAAAACATCGACGCTTTTTTTCAGTTCGAAACTGCTCGGGTTTATTTGCGACTTAGTAGAGAGCTCTCAAACCGTACAACAACACATGGTACAAAACAGAGGGTTTCTGGTAATAAGTTTTATGCTGCAGAAAGCAAGTCGAGATCATCTTACGACGGAAGTTCTTGCATCCTTCTTGGAGCTCACAAAACATTTAGTAACCTGTCTTAGCGCAAACAGCGATTTATTATTGAAGCAGGTACCGATTTATTAATAAATTATCATTCGCTAATATTCTATTGGTGAATTATAATATTATATATTATTAATTAGACGTATTGATAATTATGTTGATAAATATATTTATATTGATGTCATATGCAGTTAAGATAATTGCATCTTGATTTGTTCGGCTTAATTCAACTAGATTAAAAGACTAAAAGAATATACATTTTTTTAATTATAATTTTTATACATTGTATTTTAAGTAATTTGCGATTATCTTAACTAACGATAGTGTAAGACATTAGATTTAGACAAATTAGAGTATAACATTATAATCCCTGCAATATGAAAATTAGGTAAAGCAGTTTAAAAGATTCGAAAATCTAGAAGATAGAAAATTATTGATAGAAAAAATTAAGATATTAATCATCATAGAAAAACAGATTTAGTCGCATAGTAATATTTATTTTATTTGAAAAGTAAGAAAAAAGAGGATTATTTGTTTAACATTATTTAATTGTTGATTGAGTTTCTGGAGTATCGGAAATTCTTTATCCATGCACATCTAACTATACTTTCTCATTTTCAAATGATTTCGTTTGCCTGTACCTGCATGGATTATGTTCAGTTCAATTTTGTTAAAATATCAATATCAGTGCATTCCATTCCTTCAATTTGCGTTATCATCTCTGCTATGTAATGTAATAGCTTCCACGCTTTCATCGCAATTGCTCCTGTCGAAATGTTCGCAAACATTCTATACTCGTGTATCAATGTATGTGTTTAATATGCATTTCCGTATCACTGAGATTTTGTTAAAAGCCTTTTACAAGCCCGTTATGAGCATGTCTATTTTATACCTTCTTCGATCATTATTGTGTTATTTAAACTTCGGATCGCATGCAATCTACCGACTTTTGAGCTTCCTGATTTAAAAGAAGTGGCTATGCAAAATATTTTGTTCGTAATGTCGCTTTTACATCAAAATTCATAATTCTTATTTTGCGACGCTAAGAATCTTCGTCTATTTCTGCTGTATCATAAAAAGTTTTGTTTTTTCTCTCTTTTATATGCAAGACTCTCATCAAAATCCTGTAACATCACATTATTTTCGATTGTCACAGGTTTCCCAGTGGAATAATTAATTCAATTACTTAAATACTAATCATGAATTTAATATACGTTTGATTTGTTTGCAATTTAATATGCATAATACGAATAATGTGATATTAATATAATACAATATTAATACAAAATCGATACATTTCTTGTGGATAAACGTATCTTCTGCAATTGAAAATAATTATTAACTGCGTCAAATCAATGGCATTTTCTGCGATTTTCAGAATATATATGCATTGTGTATATATATATGCTAAGTTTTTTTCCTGATATTATTCCTCGGGTTTTATTCCAACTGATATGCACGAGCATCCATTTGCACTCATCATGTTTTTCATCTATCAAACCGCACAATTAATGTTGTTTGTAACAACAATACTATCTACACCTTATCGCTTTCAATCATTTCCGTAAGTTTAATAATTCGTATTTGATATTTATATATTATTTTCCTCTCTCTTATTATTTTTTTCATTATATTTATTAAAATGTGTCCAATAACATTTTTAATTATTTCATATATTTTTTAATATTTAAATATATCAATTACCGAAAACAAAGTAAATCGGAATAAAATAAAAAGATTTTACGTAATTATATGACAAACTCTAGATGACTAAATCGTTCCAATTATACACGTTAATATAAATCAAGACAACAGCTCAGAGAAATATAAAAGTCGGCTAGATTGGTGTGTCCGAAGAACAGGCAGATCCATGGTGATGTAGTTGTTTTATTTTTCATTCCTAACATGGCAGCTACTGGATCACGTTCTTTTTAATCCTGCTCTGTGGATTTACACACCAGCGCCAGTACAAACACGGCTTTACTCGTACCTGGCCACTGAATTTCTTAGCGACACACAAATTTATTCCAACGTGAGACGTGTATCGACGGTTCTGCAAACCGTGCATACGCTCAAATACTATTACTGGGTAGCTAATCCTCGCGCCAAAAGCGGAATTACACCGAAAGGACTCGGTATGTTATCATACCCAATCAATTAATATTGGCAACACAAATTCATCTCAAACGCTTAAAATATAATGTCTTATACGTTAATTTATTTTTTACAGATGGACCGCGACCGCAACAGAAAGACATTCTTACAATTCGTTCTTACATTTTATTATTTTTAAAGCAATTAATAATGATCGGTAACGGTGTAAAAGACGATGAATTACAGAGCATACTTAATTATCTAACGACGATGCACGAGGTAATTTGTTTTAAATAACAATGTAATATAATACAAAATAAAAATGTGTAAAGAACATTTTTTTAATTTTTTGACGATTTTTAGGATGAAAACTTGCACGACGTTTTACAAATGCTGATATCTTTGATGTCAGAACACCCGTCATCGATGGTACCCGCATTCGATGCGAAACAAGGAGTGCGAACGATTTTCAAGCTTTTGGCAGCTGAGAGCCAACTAATACGTCTGCAAGCTTTAAAATTGCTAGGATTCTTTCTCAGTCGCAGTACACACAAGTAAATAATTCTTCTCTCTCGCATAATTTAGTCAATTAAAATATTTTTAAAAATATTTTACATATTTTAAAATATTTTTAAAATATTACTAAAATATTTTAAAACATTTTTAAAAAAGATGTTAATATTACTTTATTCATACAGACGAAAATACGACGTCATGAGCCCGCATAATCTATATACGTTATTGGCTGAAAGGCTCTTATTGAACGAGGAAACACTCACATTACCGACATACAATGTTCTATACGAGGTACGTATATTTTATTTATAATATTTGTTCGTTAAACTTTTACTTCAAAATTTTAATTTTAGATTATGACTGAGCACATCAGTCAACAAATATTGTATGCCAGACATCCAGAACCTGAATCTCACTATCGTTTGGAAAATCCGAGTAAGAGAATTTGTAGTGAGAAAATGAACCGAATATTTTTCATGTATTAATTTACCAATATTTTTTCCAGTGATCCTAAAGGTAGTCGCGACATTAATTCGACAATCAAAACAAACGGAACAGCTGCTGGAAGTGAAGAAACTGTTTCTCTCAGACATGACGCTACTCTGCAACAACAATCGGGAGAATCGGCGAACTGTTTTGCAAATGTCTGTATGGCAGGAGTGGCTTATTGCTATGGCTTACATCCATCCGAAGAATACCGAGGAACAGAAGATATCCGACATGGTGTATTCCTTATTTCGCATGCTTCTTCATCACGCTATCAAGCATGAATACGGTGGCTGGCGTGTGTGGGTTGACACGCTGGCTATTGTGCACTCTAAGGTAAATTCCCGAGGTACAATCAGCTCGAAACAATCCTAATGCTCTTGATGATGTACGCAGGTATCCTATGAGGAATTCAAACTTCAATTTGCCCAAATGTACGAACATTACGAGCGACAGAGATCCGACAACATTACGGATCCGGAACTAAGACAGCAGAGGCCGATCAGCACGATTTCCGGATGGGATCAACAGCATTCTGGAAACAATGGATATAATAGACCAGTGGCCTGGGGAAATCAGCAGAATCATGAGATACAACATATGGAAAGGAATTACAAGGTAGTTTAAAATATATTAAAATTTATTTTGATATTTTATTATTAATATACTCATTATCTCAATACTCTTGGTCAATTTAAGATTATTTATACATAAAAGTAAAAAATTAAACAACATTTATTTATTGTTTTTAATATCTTGTACTATGATACAGGAGTTTGATTCATCCGAGGCAAATGAACGATTGGAAGAATCTTGCAGTTGCGATCTTAATTCAATAGACAACACCGAAAGCGATGGCAGTCCAGCTATCGTAAAATCGCGTAGCGAGACCTTGGACACACTGCAATCGTGCGAAGTGGTGTCATTGGACTCCAGATTGAGCGACAAACCGGAAACACCGACTACTGCGCGCGAGACTCACACGGAGACACCGACGATTCTCGAAGAAGCGAACAGCGAAGCTGTCTCGTTGCCAACCACGCAAGAAACCAGCGAAGTGATATCGATTGAGAGCTCCAGCGACTTCTACTGTGAGGTGCACAAAATTGAGAGTTCCAGTCCTGAATCGATGATAGTTCAAGACACGTTGAAAAAAGAAGAAGACACAGTACTTGAGAAACAATCTGTTGCTGTTACCGAATCCTCTTCAACCGAACAGATCAAGGAGAGCACGGAAGTACCAGCTGTTGAATTAAAAGACCCGGAGGAAACTGTGACAGATACAAACACTCCCGACACAATTTCCACAACAGCGGATAAAGTTGAAAATCCACCGGTTGCGGATGAGGAAGTGAAGGATAAGTCTGTCGATGAGAATAATGTTACGACCGATGACAGTAATACGCCCACCAATACTGAAGATTCCGACAAGACTGCAACAGCTATCGAAAATGCGGCCGATTCTACTGTTTCAAAGGCTGACGCCAACACTGATGCCGATGCCGATGCCGATGCCGATGCCGATACCGACGCCAACACTGAAGAAGATACCGTGCCAATTGTCCCTTCTGACGAAACGCGGGAACCTTTGACGGTTAAAGTTATCGAGAAGCTCCAGTTGGAGAATGATCGCGAGGTAATTGATAGCGATACGTCAGAGGCGTACTTGACGCCAACCGAAAATCAAGAGAACTCGAACGAGATAAAAAGTAGAACGTCCGAAGTTGAAAAAGTTGACGACACCGTCGAGAAGAAGGACATTTCTGAAGACAGGGACATTACCGCTGAGACTGGTGAGAACGACGCAGGGGAAACTGTAAAAAATCCTAATTGCTCAACTAGCATAGTAGAAAGCGGTGAGGCTTGCGCGGAGAAGGCGGTAGATCTAGAAAGCGAGAAGATGGAACCCGTAATAGTGAATAGTGCGTTAAGTAGTGAAGAACGCGCTGCGGATTCTTTAACGGAGGACAAAAGTGCTGTTATTAATGATAACGAAGACGCGAAGGTAAACGAGAAACACTCAAGGGAGCCGTCCACTATTTCTACTAGCGTAAGTGATAATAAGTCAGACGTTCCGGCGACGACTGGCGAGGTAGAAGTTACAGATAGTGTTTGTAATAATAGCGATGTTCAAAGTTCTGTAGATAATGTGACGCAAGTGCCAAATCCTAAGCAGCAAATCCCAACAATATCTACGGTCTGTGATGCAACTAAAAGTTTATCCGACGGTGTGCCTCAAATCGTTAGTTCTAATGTGGTTGCCAGGGACAATGCGTTATTGAATGACTTAACTCCAGATCACGTAGACACCCATCGCAGATCCAGCCTGCCGATCGTCTCCACGGAAAAGGTCGCGGACGACAACAGTCACGAGCCACCCTCCTTGCCTGTGCCCTTACGAAAGACATCGTCACCCCAGAAACGACCAAGGAGTGCCTCTACGTCCACGCAGGTGGATCCTAATCATTTCGGTGAGTTACAAAATGAAAACTAAATTATCCGTTTTATTAATAAATCTGCGTTTATTTTGTTTTTACATATTTGTTTTATTACAGAAGCCAAAAGATCGAAGCAAGGAAATCCCTCCACACGGCCAATGTTTAGTCCAGGTCCGACACGACCTCCATTCAGAATACCAGAATTTAAATGGTCATACATACATCAACGGCTGCTGTCGGATGTGTTATTCTCTTTGGAAACAGATATTCAAGTGTGGAGAAGGTAGGATATGCAATACGCGCTGCACACATGTACCATACATTGACGATGTATCAACCATGTCAGAATATTCTATGGTAATTTCTGCATTACAGTCACTCAACTAAGTCCGTATTGGATTTCGTAAACAGCAGCGAGAACGCTATTTTCGTGGTGAACACTGTCCATCTAATTTCGCAGTTAGCCGACAACCTCATAATAGCTTGCGGCGGTTTGTTGCCCTTATTAGCGTCGGCCACTTCGCCAAATGTATGTAAACCGATATACGCGATTAAAGAAGAAAATGACGATATTTTTACAATATTATAATTTTACTTAATTTCTAATCAATGTCTGAATGCTTTCAGAACGAACTGGATGTAATCGAACCAACTCAGGGGATGCCAATCGAAGTGGCAGTTTCTTTTTTGCAAAGACTAGTCAACATGGCTGACGTACTTATATTCGCTAGCTCGTTAAACTTTGGAGAACTGGAGGCTGAGAAAAATATGTCAAGCGGTGGCATATTGCGACAGTGTTTACGACTGGTTTGTATTACTCTGCATAAGGTATTTCATGGTTACAGAATGAAATGACGAACTTCGTTAGAATAGTTAGACATAGTTATACTTTTATTATTATATAGAAGTTTATATGGTTAACCGATTTTAACAAATTATTTGTCGATTTAGGAGAATATATTAAATATTAGTGCACAATGTGTGTTTATGCACTTGGCGGAATATAGAATTTCTGATGTACTAAATTCAGTTTAGAAAAAAACTTGTAAAAATTATTATGTCGACATCAAGAATTTTTTTAGTTCCGCTTTACGGAATGTCGTGTTACATGTGCGATTTGAAGAGAAATACAATTTCTACATAGAAATACCTAACTGCAATTAAATGTGATCCATGAATGAAAAAAGTGCAATTGCAAGTAGTTACATCTTTATTTATGTTTATTTTAGTGAAAATATGAATATATACATAATACTTATAGCATGCACATGTCAGATTATACAGTACAAATTAATACACTTTAAAAATACAAAATGTGGCATGGTAAAATTTACGTACTCAATCTTTTGCGATTGAAAAAAACTCAAATTCGCTCTTTTTATGTAAATTACAACATAACATTCAGGATAAATAATTATAATTTTAGACGTTTCATAAAATTTTACAATTTACAGAAAACTGATCATTATATGTAGCAGTATTTAGTGCGAAAAATTGACAATCAAGTCACACATCGAATGTAATATATTTATAATCACACTGAAAAAGTTTCTTATGTTCAAATCATTTCCTTGATTGAAATCAATATTAGCTAGTATAAAATAATTCATTTTTAAACTTAGGAAATCTGTTTTTAATCAAGAAAATGATGTTAAAATAAATATATTTATTTGAACATGAAAAATTTTTTTAGTGCATAATTCCCAAAAAGTAATTTACAATTAGTTCAAATATTCTTAGCTTTAACATATGTATCTCCCAGTTAGAAATTTAATATGTACATCTACACAACATTTTTTGTTGTATTTACCTAATAAACTGCTTCTATAGGTCTGTACATGTGCCGTTAGAAACTGCTTAGAGTGTAAAGAACGTGGCAGATCGTACAGCATGTTAGGTCGGCAGATTGGTTCTAGTAATAAATCACAGCACATACAGTCGCTTATACGCGGGGCTCAGACATCGCCTAAGGTACGTTTTATCCGATCGAACTCATTTTAATAATTATAACATTGTTAATAGGTAATATTGTACTAATACATTACTTATATTTCTTTTTTTCAATTTGCTAAAAAAGAATTATTTTATTGTTGTAGGTATATACTAATATTTTATAATGTAACAAAATATTCTTTATTTATAGAACATCGTGGACAACCTTACGCATCAGTTAAGTCCTGTGAAGGATCCCGAGAAATTGCTGCAAGACATGGACGTAAATCGTTTGAGAGCTGTGATATACAGAGATGTTGTAAGTACACGATGTTTCATAACAACAATAAAATAAAATGATCATGTATGTACTCGTAAAACAAGAAGATTAAGTCACGTATGTTAATTTCAGGAAGAAACCAAGCAGGCACAGTTTCTGTCCCTTGCTATAGTTTACTTCATCTCTGTATTGATGGTCTCCAAATATCGCGACATATTGGAACCGCCAATATCGCCGCGTCCACCAAGTCCAGTGCAAACGATACAGACAAATGGTGCCGGTCTCAGGCCAGGTAGCCCTTCAGGTGAGATCCTCGTATCTTATCGGCATCACCAACACTAATCCAAAAGACAATCTGTGTAAATATCGATACACAAGATTGATTAGAGATGAATTTATTTTTAATTAATACGCTGAAAGCAATTAAATATTATATTACAATCTACTAGAATGATTATATTACAAGATATGTTTAGTAATTTTACAAAGTTATTGTTTTTGTCATAATTTCTATAAATTACTGGGTATGCACTCTGCAAAGAACTTATAAATTATAGAAAAGATAATACAAAGACTAATATGTTATATTCCATGTCGATAACATAGTGCTTTATATACTCATATTCTTTAATATACGCTAATATTTTAAAATTTATTAACATTTATTTGGCATTTATGATTGCGTCTGTTTCAACATCGTTTATTATACAAAAGAAATCATTAAGTAATCGTGAAGGAAAATGTATTAATTTTCCCCATTTATTAATTTTTATGTTATTATGATTTGCACGTTGGATACTAATACTTCCCTAAAAAATTGAAAATTTTTATGAATTCTTCTGTTTACTCAAAACTCTTACGTGTCAGATATATAGTCTCTTCTCTTTCATTTTAAAAATTATAACATTATACTCATTAACATAAATTATAAATTAAATTCAATTTATAAATTCATTGATAATTAATACCCAATATTATAGCATGATTGCAGCTATATAAGTGCATATAAGAGAAACTTACGAAGTGTGTGTCTCATAAAAGATTTACCTGCTTACTGTTTAAATAAAATTAAATTTAGACCTTTCTTGAAATTTTAATTAATATTGGTACATCGTTGCAAAGAAATTATTATGCAATTTTATAAGCTTCGAGTGGCGGATTAACTGGCTAAAAAGTTCTCTGTCAATAATATTGTAAATGAATGAAATACAATGAATGTTATAAATAGCATATGTGTACAGATACGTAGCTAATATGTTCAACACTGTGCACCAAACGATGTAGCTGCTAACTAAGACAACAGCACATGACACCAAGTAGAACGCATGTGTTATTGCACTGTATGAAGTAAACATTTTATATGTATCTGACAGTGAGAGTTTTGATGTTTGCCGAATGTGTTTGCACTTTCTTTGCGTTACAAATATACTTACGCCGTTATATCATTGTTGTTGTATTCTCTTGGATGTGGAACTTTTTTATGTGGGAAATTGAAAAAAAACTAATATTTCTGTGACTGCTGTTACATGGTTGATATTTGAATGTTTAACGAATCAAGGAATTGTGTAAAATAAGTTCTTTTAGGATGTTATACTCCGGTTGCTATTGATGATACATTACAAGCGTTGATGTAGAACTTCAAATTGGTATAGGTAAAATGTTATTATTTTTATTATTAAATTTTTTAATTAAAATTTATATAACGTTAAAAAATTAAAAATACAAATTATTAATTAAAAAGTATTTATGAAGTAATACATATTTAAAATGATAAAATATTATTTACTGAATTTCACTCTATGAATGTTAATTAAATATTTAATGGTTTTTTCAAATATCCTTTTCTTTTAATTTTTAAATGTACGTAAAAGAAAGCAAGTTTTTAAATAGTTGTTTATTCTTATGTTAGAATTTTATAATATTTATGATATTTTTTGTCATTCTAAATTTTTCTCTTTTTAAAGACATTTAAAATTACATTTTTAATTATATCATAATTGTTTAAAAAATTTTTAAATAAGAAATTTTGCGTGTATTGCATTGCGTATATATATTATTTTGCGAGAATGCTAACAATTTGCCATGGCATAATTTCGAAGATAAGAGCTTCAAGATGAGCAGACATTAATTATATTGCTTATAGTGCTCGATTTTATTAAACGAATGCATAGAGTGAAGAGCAGTATCAAAAATACGCA
The DNA here is from genome assembly GCA_003595255.1 of Solenopsis fugax. NCBI lineage: Eukaryota > Metazoa > Arthropoda > Insecta > Hymenoptera > Formicidae > Solenopsis > Solenopsis fugax. Next base: position 16,102 of record QKQZ01001555.1, on the reverse strand, counting down.
ATGGATCGCGAGCAATAAAAGTGATAGCACACGACCGGATAACGTGGTAAATGTGGTTCCTCGGCAGATGGGAATGGTGGTGGAGGAGGGCGGCCCTTATTTCCACAGTGGTCTCACCACGTGTACCCACAGTTCCTCCCGGGATCTCACCCTAACGCCAATGCAAATGTCAATGCCAATGCCAATCATCACATCAACCAGCACCATCACCAGCACCCGCTACCGGCTGCCAGGCACTCTAATCGCCAGCCACCTTCCAACTATTATCTTCCGAATCACCATAACAATCACTACAATCATCATCCGAATAACCATAACTATCATCGCCATCATCACTATCATCATCACAATAACAACAACCACCACCATACGCTTCAAAAGCATATCGATCAGCCCCGAAATCTCTGTCATAGAAACTCCGGTGTCGGTCTGCAAGGTAACTCGAAAACCCGAAAGTTGTTTCACGGAATGCCCGAGTTCTTTTGGCCTGATTTATTGCGCATTATACTCTTGTTTGCTCATTTAATTGCAAACTGCACGACGCTTGTCAACGAGTCCTTGCGCAATTTTCTCGATGTTTTTCTTGGTGTTGTGCCAACGCAACCAATCCTTTTTACACTACAAAATACATTTCTTAAGGTTATCTTGAGAAAAATATACATTTTACAACAAGCTAACAATCTAAAAGAAAATTTATTTAATTAGTTCGTTTATTTTTTACTCTTTTCGCGATTATTTATACATGTCCAATATCTGATAATTTCTTGTTTACTTTTATTATATGGTTATTAAAATCAAATATTTATTAATTATACTGTTTAGTTACTAGTTCTCTAGGAGAACTATTCGCACTGCATGCCGTACACAAAACAGTTACCATGAATTTACAACATATTTTCCCGCAAAAAGTTAACTTAATAATTGTTCTACTCCAGCATGTGGAATTTTTATTTTTGGTTGTTATAAAACATCTATTTTATTAATCAAAATCAAAACACGCATGAATATGACAAAGTTCCTCTTCCCAGAAGTTAACGATAGCTGACGAAATCCGCGTAATTATTCAACAAATAATTTACTATCATTGAGCGAAACGCAATAATCCTTAAATTGGATTTTTATCCACTTAATGTGTATATATTTTTATTATTATATATAATTTATATTGAATATGTAATATTCAAATTAAATAATTTTGATCTTATATATAAGATATATAAATTATATATATTTATATATTTTATAATCATGTGTTGTGCGTTTTATTTGATAAACATATTTAAGGAACACCAGTTATTCTAAAAATTAAAATAAACATTCTTTAATACAATTTATATCGAAAATTCTATTTCTATTTATTCATTTAAAAAATTGAGTATAACATTACAGTTGAGAGCTCGCGTTTCTTATAGATAAGAGAAATAGGAAAGTTTGGAATGGATGAAAAATCAATAAACTTCGATTCGTTAATATAGAAATGAATTGAATATAAAATTCTTTCGTGGATTATTTATACTATATATTAACAGTAAAAAACTGTTTACAATGTTAGAAAATATTAACATATAAAGTTGCTTCAGCCTGACTCATCGTACGATGTAAATCTGTGATTTTGCAGGTAAAACTCAAGAACGACAGTTATCGATATTGTTTTTTTTTATTTTTTTTTTTTATTAAAGAACATTACATTTTCCACAAGATTAACTACAATCAACTTTATACTGATATTTATCTAGACTTCATACCAATAAAAAGTACTATGCTTCTTTCATTTTTTTGTATCTTTTGCTATTATGTTAATTTTTACCTAACTTTATTTTAGTTCATTTTGCAATGGATAGTTTCCGAAACATAATTTGATTTAATTACATATATCTATTTTACCTGCAATTTCTGCAAACCACGAGGTACATTGTGCGATGGATCAAGCTGCAGCAGCAGTTTCATATATGAATATTTTGTAAAATTTTGAAAATAGTGTTTTTTTGTTAACATGTAAGTATAGCCTACAAAAGGATTTTATTAAATGAATAGAGAAAATCGCGTATTTAATATATATCTGTATTAATGAGTCAAAGATTACCGAGTTTTCGTTATATTTCCAACCTTTCTGTCCCCCTCCCTTCCTTAAGGAATTATAGGATTTTAATAAAACGAAAAATGAGGTATTTTTCAACATCATGTAAAACTTTTGTTTAAAGAAATAAACATGTAACGTGTTTCTGTTTTGAAAATATGTATATTTGTTAAAAAAAATAAAAAAGATGCAAAATTTTATTGTAAATAATGTTAAATTTTAAATTTTTATCAAAATCTTTTTTAAAGCAGAGAGAGAGAGAGGGAGAGAGAGAGAGAGAGAGAGAGAGAGAGAGAGAGAGAGAGAGTAACCACGCAGTAACCAAGCAGTAAACAATAACTAACATACGATTTATCTGATTAATTTGAAATTTATAAGCAATACTTTTAATAACATTTGGTATCGGATCACGAAGGCTTCTTTCGATTTTTAATTTTTTTCTTATGTTATGTAAAAATAGAAATTTTTAGAAAAAATGAAATTTTCAAATTGAAAAGTGCAGTTTCGCGAAAAGTAAAAATTTAAAAGATTCCTTTTGTCATCCGAACATGATAAGAGTAAAGAAAAAAAAATTGTATACTTTTTAATTTCAGATAATTTATCGAGACTGAATCGTGGTTACTATGAAAATACGCGCATTTATTTAGAAAGCTATTATTATTTATTCACTTTTATATTTTTTACTAATTTTGCATCTTACTTTTTTAAATATAGGTACATTTTTAAATCAGAAACACATTATTTATCTATTTCTTTAAATAAAAGTATGACACAGTATTGAAAAATATCCTATCTTTCGATTTTTGCCAAAAATTTTTCCTGTAATCAATTAAGGTAATTAAAAAATTGAGATGCTTGTTTTGTGCTATTATTTATTTTGCAGCAATTTTGCGCAGCCGTTTATATAATACAAACAAAAAAGAACGTTTTGTGTGTTTTCATTTTTGATGTATCTACATGGATGTCACAATGTACTGATCTTGTACACTTTTTATATTGATAAACTGCGAATTATAAGATCGTAATAATGATCATTTTACACACGATGTACAAATGAAATCTTTCAATTAGCTAAAATTGTTGGACGCATGTGTATGAACATCAACTAGCTTAGCAAGAAGAAATTCTTCAGATCTTTCGATTTCTTATATCACATCTTAATTACCTGTGTTCTCAGGTAGCGGAGGTATAATGAGTCAATCGGGCTCTCAGGATGATGGCGAGTATGAAGTCATCATCGTCGACGAGAACAATTCTTCGATTTTGGCCGATCACGACGTCACGTCGTCTGGTCCACCGTCGACCAAGGTAAGTTTAGTCCCGCGGTTGCAATTACCCGAAATACTTCGACACGATCTGAAAAATGCTACGGACACTTGTCCCCTACCGAACGAAATTCGAAAGAAGTGAACATCGGAAATAATTGAACCGAAAATCTCAGGTAAAAGTCCGTCACATATAAAACGCAATCTAATAGTGACAACATAGTATGATTGGTATAAAAACGAGATGGTTCTACAAAGTTATAAATTTTATATACTTGAGACTGCATGCATTTCAATGGATCGAGAACGTAGACACGATGATTCGATGTTTCCAATCTGTCGCTTTACACAGCTCTACGTAGCGAGTACTATACGCGGGTCTTTCTAAATTAAACTCCGTCTTTTTCAATACTGTCCTGAGTACCTTTCTCTTTTGCTCGATAGTTTCAAATGATATTCACAGCAGTGAGACTTTAGCACTCTTCTATCACGCACGATCTTACGGAATATTCACCGCAGTAATGTCCAGATACTTGTGCTACCGCACAATATGCTTTGCACTAATTTACAACGTGTATTACTCGTCATACGACGACTTATAAAGTTTTTACTTAAAAATATTAAATATATACTGTGTAATTACGATAGAGCAATTCATTGGTAGCTATATTAGATTTATATATTAAGACTCAACAAGGTCAATTTATATTCATTCTTAATTTTAAATTAGCACAATTTTACGATTATGACTTTTATTATCTTTCAGTCCCTATTGCGATCCTTAAGTGTAGCACACGTTAGTTAATCCTCCTGACAATTACGATCTCGACCTGCCGTAGTGATCTCTTGAAATGTCTAGCATGTAGTGTTCACTTATCAATTGATGTCTTGCATCTACGTAGTCCCAGCGTAACGACCGTTAGCTCAATTGTGGTCTCTCGTAACTATCTCTCGCACGTAATATTTATACATATATCTCATTACGAATTATCTACATTGGCATTTCACCAGAGTGAACCCCCAATCTCAACCCGCGAAGTTCCGACACGTAATCGCACCTCCGAAAGTCAAACCACTGTTATTTATCTGTAATTCTATCGAGCATGCGATACTCTGATTCTCGAATTTCTCTCATTGTTAACTTCCTCTGCTTGCATTGCTCTATGCGTACTAACTACTGGTTCTGAAGGGAGGTCACAGTGGTGTACCTCGGCCGCGGACTATTCTCGAGGATTACACCTCATCAGAACCAACGCTTGGCACTTCTACAAGGTCCGAACCACTGCCACGAAATCTGCAGGTAAAACTTAATTTGAGTACAGATCCGGATGTATGGAGAACGGGAGCTCGATTCCCGAATAATATCGCCGCGACCGGACGCGATCAAAAATGTGTTTTTAATTATTTTAAATTTTCTACTCCGTAAAAAGAATGCGAGAGGATACGCAACGGTGCGATAATGCCCATTTGGACGGGTGCAAAAACGAGAAAGAGAGAGAGAGAGAGCGAGCGATATAGATACCTTCTTATCCTTCTCGATGCTTATGTAATGTTGTTATAATGTAAAATAGCGGTCCTTACACGCGTATAATTCTCTTCTTATTCTAGAATTTTCAAGTTCGCTAACGAAGCTTGAATATATGAAAAGCTTGATTCTTTCTTTCTATAATATATTAGTTGATTGCGTAGTAGTGGTGTACTACTAATTGCATGTAATGAAGTACATGGCACGCGAGAGTATATCATGAAGTGTGATTGTATGAAATTATCCTGTGAATTGTTTTTGTGATAAAACATAGCTATAAATTTTCATTAGTAAATGACTTCAGTATCGTAGTGAGATTTCTATAGGCCTGGAAATATACCTGAATAGTTTTACATAGTAATTAACGATCGTTAAAAGAAGTTTCTTGTTAATTCAGCAAAATTCAGCAATGCGGAAAAAAAAATGAAGAGGTTTTAAACGCTATCATTTACATGCCGGTTAGAAAAAATAATTTATTTCATTAGAAACACATAAGTTTCTGTTTCGCGTATTTCTCAATCAATGCCTTCTGTTTAAAACATCACGATATTTTTCTAATAGTTTGTGGTCGATTCCAATCGAAGTAGAAAAAAAAATTCCAATGTTTCATTCTACCGTTTTGATCAATTTTCTCCCAGAGCAATGACTCCAGCGAGGAGACGGTACATCGCAGCAATATCACTGCGGACCCGAGTCCTTCTGAAATTACCACGGACAACGAAAACAAGCACAATTCGTCCGAAGAAGCCTGGACAGACGTGAACCTTAATGAAGACGGTGATACGATGGCTATTACAAATTCAAGAGAAGACCCGCGAAACATCCACAATATCGCACATTCGCGTGGTAAGAGTCAAGTCAGCTGTGGCACCGTCACTTGTAACTGACAATCAATCTTATTACAAGACTCTTTATCAATCTAATACGTAAGACAAGACACATATTCTGAAACACGCAGGTGACATGCAAGACAGCGAGGGCAACGTTCTCGAACAAGAAATGCTCGGCAACGCGGAACGCGGGGAGAAACCGTCGGCGGAAATCTCTGTGGTGCGAGTTCCCGATCGGTTGGTGGTAACCGCAGCATCCCCAAGGGCCGACGAATTGCCGATCAAAGGTCTGGTCGATCATTTACCCGTACCAACACCTTCCCGTGAGGCCTCTCTTACGCAAAAGCTGGAAATGGCTTTGGGTTCGGTTTGCCCCCTCCTTCGAGAGATCATGGTGGATTTTGCTCCCTTCCTGTCCAAAACACTCGTTGGCTCCCATGGTCAAGAATTGTTAATGGAAGGAAAAGGTACGAGCTGCAAGGGTACGTCGAACGTACGATCATTCTTATGTGTTCAGTGTGTGCATGTTGCATATGAATCCGTTAAGGAAACATTTATTACGAGCAAGCCAAGCCAAAATTCTCCCTTCGAATATCACTTTCTTCAAATATTATTTGATGATTTTAGGACAGTCTCTCTATATATAAATTACACTATAAACACACCGTTTTATTATATTATGTACGCGCTTATAAAATGAGATGTAAAAGGAAATCACGGCTCTCACATTCCGCATTTTACGTGCGCGCGATATGATATAGAATGTCTGAGGCTCGATAAATAAAAAGGACATATTTCACGTTGGACTTTATTACACGCGGAGAACAGTCGTAGCATGGTCTATGTTTTCCAAGCGATGTCGAGATATATCACGCCCACGGATAAAAAAGGAATCGTAAGGGATTTGAGAAACTAAAACTCAGCTAGCCTCACGTAGGCACATTTTCCGACGTGATAAATAAAATTATATTTATATTTATTTGCATTACTTATATATTTCATTATTTATTTCTATATTTTATTGCGTTTAAATTATTTACTGTGAATATATTAATATCATGCTCTACTTTTCTTGTTCTCTTATATTTTTATTTAATCATTTTTCATAATAACTTTATCGTCTCTTTTTCTCTAAATGTTTTGTGCATACATTACCTCGTGAAAACAATTTATCAATCAATTCGTAAACGCGTTTAACATACAAATAAAATGTTAATTATTGAATATTTTGATACATTATGGATGCTTTAAAAGATAAAATAGCGATCATAAAAGTAAGAATTCAACAATGTTGTCTTGTAAAATATTTAAAATCGTATATTTAGATATGCTCGCGTAATAAATAAAAATTTAAAGTCTACTTAAATGGGCATACTTGGCGAGACTTTCGTCACTTTTATGGTCTCTGGTATTTCACACCGGGTATTCAAATTAGTCACTTTATGATTTCGCTTTAGGAAGATGGCCAGTGTATTCCGAGTAATCGCTCAGCATTAGTATTCAGCGTGCGTGTAGAGACCGCGATGAGCCTCGCGAGATTTTATATTCAAGGAACGTGGCGTTTGATGTCCTGCAACGCGCGTACATCGACGTACTTTATTTTTAACAATACCCNCCCCCCCGCGATACACTGAACGATCTTCGTAAAACACGACATTGTTCGTTTCTTCCGTCCGTCATTCACTCTGTCAGTCATTGTTATTCACCGTTTATCGTTCGTTCGTTTAACGATTCTCCGTTTGTAATTTGCCAGGTTTAACCACATTTAAGAACAGCAACTCCGTCGTGGAATTGGTTATGCTGCTCTGCTCTCAGGAATGGCAAAACTCCTTGCAAAAGCACGCGGGCCTCGCTTTCATCGAGCTCATTAACGAGGGAAGGTAAGACGTTTATTATATGGCTAGAGAACGCGCGCAAACAAAACAAAATCAAATATTCTCGTTTCCCTTCATGAAAATACTTCCTTGCGTTACACAGGCTGCTATCTCACGCGATGAAGGATCACATAGTAAGAGTCGCAAACGAGGCAGAGTTCATTTTAAACAGGATGAGAGCGGATGACGTGCTGAAGCATGCTGACTTTGAGGTATTGCGTGCATTTCTTCCGGCGATTTTATTACCCGTAGAAATAGAACCGATCAGTTTTTGTCACCAGAACGCGTTTTTGCGAGTCATCTGATACGACGATCTGCCTGCTCTAACTGTTATATAACTCGACATTATTAATTAAATAAAAAATACGTTAATAACATGTATTTTTTTCCCTTGGTATTTAGTCACAATGCGCGCAGTCATTACTGGACCGTCGGGAAGAAGAACGCATGTGCGATCATCTGATCACCGCAGCACGAAGACGCGACAATGTTATCGCTAGCAGACTGCTGGAGAAAGTCCGAAACATCCTGTCTAACAAGCATGGCGCATGGGGATACATGGATCCAATGGCTGCAAAGTGAGTGCACGCGCAATTGTCGTCGCTTTAAATTGTTTTATTCATAATCGTGTTCTACATTTTGCCTATTATTGCTTGTTCATAGATTAGCCGAATACTGGAAATTGGATGCTTGGGAGGATGATGCACGTAGACGCAAGCGTTTCGTGCACAATCCACTAGGCTCGAGCCACCCCGAGGCTACTCTCAAGGCGGCTCTAGAACACGGTGCACCCGAGGATGCGATACTTCAAGCGCGTGAAGAGTTTCACGCGCATCTCGCAGCCTCGCGTGCACACCAACAGCAATTGCAGTCGGCGGATCTTTTAGATGACAGTGAATTGCTGTCGGACGACAGGGATCTCGACAACGACTTGACAGGTTGGTCGACGTCCCGTTCCCTGATAAACGAGACGCGACATTTTAATGGCATATTACAGGCCGCGCAAACCGGTTTCGTTTTCGTTAATTCCGCGCCGCAATTTCGTTTAATTCGTTATTTAAGTATCGGTCGTCAATTGTTATTTGTTATTTTAATTTTTCGCGTTTAATTTCCAATTTCTATGCGCCGCGGCGCCGCACATTACAGAAATAGCATGCTGCCGATAATTTGCAGCATGCATGAGTTTAAAGTAAAATGAGAAAGATTCATTTACGTTTTTCTAGTTAAATAAAAAAGAAAAGTTACGCGCACAGGCAATATGTTATTATTATTTCATTGCGTCGCTATTTATACGCACGCATCTTAATTATTCACGTTTTATCAGGTCCGGTGAACATTAGCACGAAAGGCAAATTAATTGCACCCGGTATCGTGGCGCCCGGCATCATTTCCGTTACATCTACAGAGCTGTATTTCGAGGTGGACGAGGATGATCCGGAGTTCAAGAAAATCGACAGTGAGGTAAGTACATGGATTGAAGCACGTGCGTGGAAGAACAGATGATAAAGAGACATATTACTAAATATGCGTCTCTGTCACGATATGCGTTATTTATATAATCTTCGATAATTAGTCGCTTTATCTTTTTTCCTCTTCATTAAGATAGAATACATGTATTTGGGGCATTCGCGGTGTTATCTGTTTGAAATGTAGTCACTAGTTGTCTTGGTGATAAAACCGTTTTTCAATGAAAAACCAGAGTCGTCGCGAAAGTGACCAAAGTTAAATTTACACACTAGCGTTCTTTTACGAGGCTAAAGAAGCTAAAAAGCCCGTCTTTAAAATAATGTAAGACGGACTAGGCATTCGACACGATAATATCATTAATTTTGTGTCGCGTTCATTTACATTATTTTGCACTTACGTGTTCCCGTATGTTTTTCTAATTTCGTCGTTTCTTAGAATTCGTTTCTATCGTTTATCGCGAATGCATCTTTATCAGCGCGCGCGCATTAACACTGCGGCCTACAGCTTAAAAATGTGTGCGGTAATAGCGACGCCCATTATTTACATATTAAATGTTTGGGTTAATATTTTATGCTGCCTTCTCTTAAACTGACGAACGCGAGAGCCTAAGGTAGCCGCTCATAACGAAGAGTATCAATCATTTCGGCCGTCGTAGAATTTGAATAAGTGTGCGTCGTAAATGATGAGACGTGGCGAAAGCTTCCACGGCACCGCTGGCTGGTTGAGGCAGATTCTGGCTAGAATTAGTTCGGACGTGTCCCTGTCTATCAGTGTCCATAAGGCACCCTACATTCGTGAAGTTTACACAATCAAAAAAAAAAAAAGATAAACGGAAAGGGGAAAGCTGAGATAAAATCGAGAGAAGAAGTCGGGAGAAGGAAAGAGAAAGAGAGAGAGAGCGAGAGAGAAGAACGAACTGGAAGAACTAGAAGGACGATTATCATATATCGGTCGTAGATCTTGCGTTTGTATAACTAGGGAATAAAACAAACAGAGGAGGGCCCCATGGGGTCGACCGATCTTCAGGGTCGGCAATTATGAGCCCCCCGCGGGGCCCAGTATCTGCCTTCGCCCGCTCTTCCGTCTCTCTTCCTCCCTATCTTCCATCGCTTCGCCACGCACTAACTACGCATCGGTGGCATAGGTGAGCGAGCATTCTCACAGGAATGCATCGAAACTACCGCATTTTCCCACCTAGTCCACGAACGTCCTGCAGTGAAGACGTGTATTCAGCGCGACGTGTCGCGCAAGTGAAATCTACGCTTCGATGGGACAGGAATCAATAATAATACTTAATTCTACTTTAGATCAGCGATGAAATGATAAATAGCATTCTCGAATTTCTACTAAAATAACAAAATTTTCTATTGTTTATGAATTCATGTCATGATATATCACGAATCTTATCGATACCATAGGATCAGTTTCCTTTAACTCCTGCCGCTATATATAGTATATAGCCATCCCTTGTTAGCTAATAAATAAAATATATTCAGTGTCCTCCGCGCGAGAGACTCTCAGTAATCACTCGCCGGTGATCGTATCACTATGTTTCTCGAGGGTATGCCCAAGGATTTCGCAGTGTCCACCTGTCGTCTCCGTTATATCTCGACCGACAGACTTGCCCGTGAATAGGACGTACGAACTCATTCGGGCTCTCTTAATTGGAATCCTTTTTAAGAAGGAACGCTGAGCGCACCTGGAAGCGAGGAGGGAAAGAGCGCGAGAAGGAGAGAAGGTCAGGCAGACAGATAGAAGCAGAGAAGAATGAAACAGAGACGAAGATAGCGAGGAGAGTGGAAGAGTAAGAGAGAAAGAACGAGAGAGATAGATAGAGAGAGAGACCGGTCGTTCACGATCGAGACACGCTCATTAGTCGAGGATGTCCCGAGGGTAGGCGGGAGGCTTCGTCGAATTCGTAGGCGATGGATCACTCGATAGTCGAGCCGAGACTTAAGCGATCGTAATGCGCGGCCGCAGAAGAGGATGCACCCAGGAGTGGCCCCAGGGAGGGACTGCATATCGGGCCGCGCGCCGCTGCACCCTTTTGTGCGTATCTCTTCACGAGCCTCCTCCACGCCGATCGCGCCGATTCCTCCCTTCTTCCTCCTCCGCCTTTTATAATGGCCCAGGCAAACGTATTTATCGTGATTTATCGTTTACACGGGTCTCTCCTTTCTCTTCCGCCCCACCGTTCCTCTTCTCTCTCTCTTTCTCTTTCTCTCTCTCTCTCTCTCTCTCTCTCTCTCTCTCTTTCCTTGTCCGTTCCGCAACGTCGTATGTTAAAGATAGAGGATGCACACCGTGCGATTACGTCGAGAATGAATTATTGATAGTCCGCACGAGGCATTAATATCTAAAACAAATAATCAACGGTATGGCCGCGAAATGTACTTTTCGTTTCTAATTCGATGAAGAGACCGTACCCCTTCTTCTGCAGCTTGAATACCGTAGCGCAAAGTCCTGCAGCCGTCCGTAAATTAACGGTTATTTATATTGCATATCATATGTAAGATTTATGTCACATAATTGCTCGTGATGATACGTAATAACGATACGCTGTCGTCGCATACGTTGAAAATTGAGTCGCCACTCGGGTTATTCTTAGAGACAGCAAAAGACGTGAAGTAAGATCGTAAAATAATAATCGATTTCCTGAGTTTCTTATTAGCATTCACCGTACGGGCTCGGAAGCTATAATGCACATTCTGTTTGTAAGATGTAAACGCAAAATATCAAAGAATGGATGTATTATACAATGGAAAGTCGACGTCGCGTTTAAAGTGTAAATTCGTGTTATTAAATATTAATGCGCAGCGCAATAATCTTCAGAAAATTAATCGTTAATTTTTGTTTTTACGTCTCTTTATATCTCTCGGGCTGTTGCATGCTTCTTTCGAAGGAGAAAAGGCAGATTTCAGTGAACCTAACGGGCTGTTGCTTCAGCTTCGAGAGGGTAGGTCACACGGGACATTAAACTCCGCCGCGTCGCGTCGCGGTGGATCGAGCGACTCGCATTTTTATGGAAACCTGCTCTGTGGCGCCTAAAGTTCCCCCTCCCGTGGTATAGTTATCGCAGACACACGCTGCGAATATCCCCGTGGGATGCCTGTGCTGCACGAGAAAGAGAAAGAGAGAAAGATGAGGAAATGAGAGAAAGAGGGACGAGGGATACACCAACCGGACAGGTGGTCCACGCCGTACGTTGGTGCTCACATTCGCGACGAAGATACCATTAACGAGGGATATAGCGCCGCGAAAAATCCGAGGTGCATCGAGTCGTTTATCAACGATCGCAAATAGAAACTGCCTCATAGATCATTCGATGTCGGAGATTTCCAAGTTCGTAGTTAGAGATATATATAGCTTCGGGATTATTAATATCGCCGTATTATAATAATTCATACGTAGATACATACATTGTGCGAACGATTGTGTAACCGATACAGATCTCTCTATGAGATAACGATATAAAAGAACTTTCAGTCGAGGACACACGTTTCTACAATATATATGAAGAACTAAACGGGAATGACAGGAAGGCGGACTGTGACCGAGCACCGGTTTTAATGTTATGCGATTACGGCCTTCTTAGGCAATGCATATGCATGACATCGATGTAATATAGTGACGTTATAATAATGCGACTGTAATTATTCCGCGCCCCGCGATCGTGGTACCTCGTGCTGGCATATTACAAAGACTGTCCACCTCTCTTTAACCACCGGTCGTCGAATACGCGATCGTATCTTATCGCAATTATTCCATCGTATTATCCTTGCATCTCGCGACTATAAACGCTTGTCGATAAATAATAAAACCTGTCAGCTACTCTCGCGGTTAGATTGCCGAGTGCTGTCGGTGGCTTCTTCGACAAAGAGACCTGCTTTTCCTCCTCTCCCTGAGCGCGATGCGTCTTTGCTCGCTCTTTGAATTATGTATCGCGAATTCCGGAATAATAACTCTCGTCGAGTTTGATAAATAAGCGTATAACTCTCGATCGGATCTAATGCCTTCTGCCCGGGTATATATCACTGGCGTTATTATTAATAAAAACGGCACAGAGTCGAGAGGCAATAATTACTCTTCCAACAGTTTCATTGCGCGTTTTCTGCCAAAGGCTCAGGGATCAAGGTGCGCGAGTGCACATCGATGCGAATTTGCATATCCCGCATAATTTAATCGATCCACGATTTCGATGGGACTCGACGTTGTCGATGGCCAGGTAGCCCGGTGACCAGGGGGCAGTCTGCGCGAAAAGGATGCAGTTAGTTTGGTAAACATCCATCAATTCGTGGGCAGGGCAGCGCGAGGCAGAGAACGGGGCAGAACCTGAAGAGCAGGCAAGCTGGAAGGAGCAGGCGGGCTCATTCTCAACAAGGCAGGGGTAATCACTGCTATTAGTGCGGACATTACTCCGGTGGTCCGCCAATCTCCGTAACACTCCATCATATCGGTGCCTCAAGGCTCTTCAGTGGTGTAGAAAATGGATTTTCCTGCAGGCTTCAATCGCACAATGTTTTGCACCTGCGTAAAATATTCTTAATCGGAAGAAAATGACTTACAGTCCTAACTTTACAATCCCAAAACAGCTCTCCGATAGCTACAATCGATTGCTATTGGCAATTGACACGTGCTTAAATCTCAATTTGTGTACCCGTAATTATTTACTCGCCTCCATCCTTTCTTACGTCCGAATTATGCACGGCTCATGAAACTATACATGTATTTTTAATACGTGTATCTTTAAATGACGTCGTGTGCTTTAGCGAACTGCGGAAGTCGAAACGTGTCACCCTAATCTATAAGTGCCAACGACAAACGTTCGAAATCTCTCTTTTACTGTAGCAAACGATCTTTCTCGCGATACCGGTCTTCCTTCGGCGGTCGTTATAGGCGTGACGACCGATTATCCTCGAAAGGAATGATGATGGATATCATAGGCAACTGTCTCGTGCCACATCAGTTCTGTCAGCGACTGCAGGTAGGTGGAAAGCTTGTGGGTGTATCCGTTATGTAGATACGCGAGCCCAGCACGGTGTTAAGAGTTCGCTCGAAGGTATACACATATACAACGTGTCCCGAATGCAACGCTCCGTTCTTAAATAGCAGCTTCTCCTACCGAGTTTCAATTTCCTACATCTGGTGCGTAATCGTATAAAAGCACAAAACGCCCTGTCTGCCTAATGCAGTACAAGTTTCACATTCTAAACATTTTTTTTTCTCGGGTACACCCTATATATATGCATATATGTGAGAGATACGATACGTATCAAGGGACGATGCTGCTACAATGTTAGACGTTGATTAAAAACGGCGCAATTTAGGCAGTCGCGTTATGACTAAGAATGAAGCTATAATTACCGGCTTCAGCGTCGTTCATTCAACACAGTAGGGGTACATTGTTCCGGTTCTTCTTTTTTTCGAAGAACATGTTACATTTTTTTTTCTCCCGGTTCAATTAAAGTCTTACAACATTATTTCGTCGACTCGAACAAATACGCAAAATCTTACATTGCACGTAATCGAATCGTGTTATCAATGATACCGTTCGTATCTCTTTCTTGCGGTTCTCTGTGAGCCACGGGTCCTCTCATTGCCCTATTCGTACGGACCTGGAAGACAGCTAGTCGCTGGCAATATAGGCGGAGCGAGGCTGGATCCGATTCAGAGTGTGACGGATGGCGCCCACCTGTGGATTCATTCACTAATCTGCTCGCTAAGCAAACAGCCCGAACACACCCCGTCATTATCGCTGACGGCGTAAGTAGCGCCCGATCTCATCCTTACCTGATATTTATTATGCCCTCTCGAGTTCTCCCCCCTACTTCTGCCATTCTGTCTCTTTCTCTTTCTCTCTCTTTCTCTCTCTTTACCCCCGCTTCCCGCTGTAACAGGGCACGGATCGAACACCATGCCCATTTTCGCGTCACCCTTTCGCCACCATTGATTTTCGGGCTCTACGGGTGCACGTTGCCCCGTAATTATCGATGGCGCCTGGTGCCACGTATCGGTGGCCGCGTGTGCCATCTGGATACGTGACCAGAATGGAATTTCAGGGCTGCGCGTTGTTGTGCAAATAGCTTTTAGTTCCGCGTAAATGTGTGTACGGGCGAATGTACGGGAAGCCGGCATCGATCGTTTCGCGATATGTGAGAGAGTCACGTTCTCTTTTTAGTATCTAATCTCCGTGAAAAGTGTACCCTATTTAATATCTAGTAGCCTAGTATCTAAGGTATCTGTCGGCCAGAGTATACAATATTTAAATATTTTTGAAAAATAAAAGATTTATAAAAAAATCACAAAAAGACCATAATGAGGATTAATTATTTAAGTATTAATTGTATTAGTCTAAAGGTCTTTAAATAATGTTAATCCATTGTAGGCACACGGGGTCTTTACTGATTCAAACGGAATTTTATTCTCAAATTTTTCGCAACAAATTTCAATTTTAATTAAATAATGGTGGTTTTAACATTTGAGTTAAACGACTATTTAGTAATATATAATAAAACAGATTGAAAAGAGAGTAACCTTGAATTTTTTTACTGTTTCAGTTTTTTTTTTTTTAAACTGAAGCAGTAAAAAAAGTTGGACAAAAAAGATTCAGTGTGCCTACGAATTAAGTAAAACAATATGTATGTCTACGAAGGATTAGGATTAATTAAATAACATAAATTTAATGAAAACTGAAAAAAAAATTTTTTTAAACTGTTATTAATGGTAATCTGCGAGAGCGTGTGTACTTTACACGGAAGACTGGGTGTTTTTAACACGACACCATTGTAGATTGTAACGATCATGCTACCTCTGATGCAAGAAAACTCAACTTTTTGTGCGCACGATATTAAAAGCGTATCAGTGGCAGACAGATTTAATCGGGCAATTTTCTCATCGAGCAATATCTAATTATTCCTATCTCTATTACTGGAAATCGCGCGACGGTAGGTAGGTAGGTAGGTCCATCATCGCGACGCGTACCGGCTCGTCTCGTTACAGTGTAATGAACGGAAAACGAGCGGGCACGCAGGTGCGGCGCGATGCGGCAGGCGTCGTAGATACGC